>JAAMPI010000931.1:0-22801 GCA_013054445.1 Cudoniella acicularis | reverse complement strand
GAGAGGTGGGGGTGGAGGGTGGTTTTGTGGATGAGTGCGAGTATTGCGGTTTTTTGTGAGGTGTTGTTTGTGGTGTTTTTGAGGGAGACGTATCAAGTTACTATTTTGCAAAGGAGGGCGGCGAGATTGAGGAGGGAGATGAAAGATGAGTCGATGAAATGTGCTGTGAGTTTACTTCCTTCTCCTTCCTCTCAATTCCCCTCTGTAAAATGATTTTCATCCTCCCTGCTCCTTGCTACTCCGAGAGAGAGAGAAAAGAAAAGGAAAAAAAACATAGTACTAATTACTTGAAGTGGGAATCCGAAGCGGCAACTTCAGCCTTATACTGGTCAACACTACGAACATCCATCAAACGACCCGTCCTCATGATGTTAGATTCCTCCGTCTTACAAATCATGTCCTTCTACGGCGGGTTAATCTTCACCTTCTACTACATCTTAGCAACCACTTTGCCGGGTATACTTACCGACGTCTACGGCTTCTCTCCCGCTTTGACTGGCTATTCATTTTTAACATTTAGTAAGTAATCCTCGGGTTTTGTCGAGGCTGGAGATGATGATATTAATGTGAATGGATGGATAGGCATAGGCGCAACAGTTAGCATAATGATCAGCAACATCTTCCTTGATCGCTTATACAACTATCTCTCCACCCTCCACTCTGAATTCCGACCAGAGAACCGCCTCCCGCTCCTCATCCTCGGCGCCCTCCTCATGCCCTTTTCTATCGTCCTTTACGCCCTCGCTCCCACCCTTTTCCCCTCCCATCCTTCCCTCTCGCTCACGCTTCTCCTGCTGTCAGTTGCTCTCCAGGGGGTTTTCCTACTTCTGATTAGTGTGTCGTTGGCGGCGTATATTGTGGATGCGTTTGGGCTGTACTCTGCAAGCGCGATGACTATTGTGCTTATTGCAAGGTGTCTGGGGGGAACTTTGCTTCCGCTGGCGATTCCGCTGTTGACGGATGGGTTGGGATGGTTTGGTGGTTTTCTGGTTGTGGGGGGGGATTGTAAGTCTTTTTTTTTTTTTTTTTGGTGTTTTCTATACTTTCTTTCCCCTTGATTCCCTACACGCCTCCTCCTAGACCACTACTGCTTCTGTCAAGGAAAAAAATAGAGATACAGTGCTGACTGACTTGTCTGTTACAGTGCTTGGCATTAGTTCCATTGCCGGGGGCGGTGATGAGGTATGGATCGCGGTGGAGACAGGGGAGTGTGTTTACGAGGGAGGAATGAGTAGGCGTATAGGAATTTTGGGGCAAGGGGATAGTAAGATAGTAATAAGGAAAAAGAAAAAGAATTAAACCTACCGCATATTAAACTTTTAAAATTATAGAAGAAAAAATCGCTCTCATTGGCAATCCTATATTATCTTATTAAGTTATTACTACTAGTTTTATAATCTTCTTTAAATATTCACTGCCTATAAACTAAAGGATTCTTATTCAGGATATCTTTTATTCCTACGATCCTCAAGGCTTTTGCCCAATCTCTCCAGATCCTTTACCAAAAACAGCTAGACTAAGCTTCAACAGAAATTCCATGCAACATCCGTAACATCAGGGCAACATCATCATCAGCCCTGTCTGCTCTTCCATACAATGCAAAAGCCACACAAACCCTCTCTACCCACGTTTCCCTCGCCATAGCCAGCCTCGCAATCCTAGCATTACTTTCCGTCCCAAACCAAGCCACCATTAGCACTATACCAGGCACGAGTCTCTCACTCATAAAATCGTCCAGCAATCCCTCCTCTTCTAGCAAATACACGACCAGAAGGTTATAAATGAACCTATTTGAAATGGGAATCCTAAACTCCTCTGCTGCTTTTTTCAAGTCAGGGTCAGCGATGATAACTGTTGTTGGTGATGCAGAACTATTATTATTATTATCATCGGGTTGTTTTCGCCCATCCAAATCTACGCCAAGCGTAAGGTATTGGAGCCCTCGAATGAGTCGTCGCCGCGCGTCGCTGGGTTGCTGGAAGGAAGTCCCTGGCAAACAGGCTCTGCAATCGCATGTAAAGCGCAGTGCTTCGTGGCGCTCGCGCCTAGTCCTGCCTTCGAAATCACTGTTGTAACAGAAAGTGATCTCTTCGCCCGCGACGATATCTCTGGTTGCGAAGCTTGCAATAGTATCGGTAGTCTCTCCACCGGACGCCGTTGAGTTTGTTGGGATTTTGGAGTTCGGCACGCACGAATGGTTGAAACGCGAGTGGAGGAGGAATAGGCCGTGGAATGTTGTTGCAGGGTTGATGTTACTACTGGTGCTGCTGTTTGAAGTGGCGATGGCGAAGGAGTTCTCAGCGCAGGCTTCCGTCATGTATATGAAAGGCCTAGAGGCATTGTCGTCGCGGAGACATAGAAACTGTTGTTTCTCACTAGGTGTCAACTGTTGAAACGCAGCCTGAACATCTCCTTCCGTGATGTCTTGGTGCGGCTTCCGGATGACGAATAGTGGTTTCTCTCGAAAGATCAGGGCTCCTTGCGAGATTTTTCGTGTGGCGAATGCTCCCCATCCTTTTCCAGGTGAGGAGGGCTTCAATTCGAATGGTGCTTCGCTAGGCACGAGGAGGCAATGGTAGGCTTGAAAAGTAGGTTAAACTGTTAGATGCATGGTTGAGCGGGTATAGTAGGCGACTTACGATGATTTTGAGACATTGCTATCTATTGTGATAGCGTTGTTGGTCGAGGTAGTACTACAACTCTAAAACGGGCTTAATAGGAGCGTCTGTTAGCTTTGTCGTGTTGCGTTTGCGTTTCTTAAGAGATGAAGTGCGAGGCTATGCTTTACGAGCCTAATCACGGTAGTCTGTGCCCACAGGCTTCTTCTTAGCGAGGTGCACTCACCAAAAACACTAAAAATTCACTAAATTATAGCTTCTACTCCCCTCTCGATTTTGACCACCAAAAAGGCTTTGAGATCCCTACAAAACACAAGGAAGCTGTTCGCTAGTTATATAGGTTCGGAAATATACCAAAACTTCAGCTCTAGGAGCGCTATCACATCGGTAGGTCAACAATTAATCAAATCCTAGCCTACGAAGCACCTGAGCGAAAGCGCCTAAATCGAGTAGGCAAGCCTAAGAAGCTCAGCGATGCACAAGTCGATATAATCATCGATTATTACTCTGAGAATTACACTCAACGATACTTAGACTATGATCATTTAATTCTAGAACTCGAACTCGAAGTTACTACCTCTATACTCTAGCGAAGGCTCCACTAGCGGGGATATTATTGATATATCGCTTGTCAAAAGCCCTACCTTACTCCTGTATAAGTTACTGGTCGACTCCTCTAGGCAATAGTATATATATTCTGGATATATGAGTGGTTAAAGGTTCTCTGGTCAGACGAGGTTATATTTTTGGTTAGAGAGAGGATAGTAAAGCATAGGGTGACTAGGAAGAAGGGGGAGAGGATATATCCTACGTATATCTAACATTAGTTCCATCGTGGCTATACGACACCTATGAATACTTAGGGGGCAATTAGATATGGATATAAGAGTCCCTTGATATTTCTCTACGGTTCTAGTAAGAAAGGAGCCTTTAAATATTATGACTACCTGTCCTAAATCCTCGCGCTGTATATCTAGGGTATTTTAGAAGCTTTTACCGCTATAACTCACCAACCTCGGCCTTCTATAGAGCCTTTGTTTATAGAAAATAGGAACTCTATTCACAGCCACAAATCAACTAGGAACTACTACACACAATAGCGTATAGAGCATAGGATTATCTTAATACCGTACCCTTTAACGAGCCCTAATATAAACCCTATTGAGAAGTGCTAGAGGCGGATCAAGCAGGCATTACACAGACGCCGGAAGCAACCTATAACTAAGGCTAAGATAGAAGCGATAGTCCTTGAGAGATATGATAGAATACCACAAGAATGAATTAATCAGTTGATTCTAAAGCAGGAGCACTGGGTTCATGTGCTAATGGAGCGTCATGGGTGGTCAACTCCTGATTAAATACTGCTTTAATACCTAATTTATCGAATCTGATGGCGATGAAGCCTGTGGGCACAGACTACCGCGATTAGGCTCGTTACAGAAGTACCCAGAGGAATTCCCCGGCCAACCAACCAATCAACCAATAAAGGCATTTGTCAAGTAAAAGCAAAAATACGGCTAGCTGCAGACACAAATATACCGAGTTCAGAAGACAAAACGCTGGATATTAGTGAAGTGCGTGTAAATATTGAAAGTGAGGACTGCGTATTTGAAAGTGAAAAATAACTCGGGTGGGGTCTTGACGAAGTTGAGGCAAGCTAGCTATATATCGCACAGAGCGATAAACAAGGTGCCCCATTCAAAATATAAACAAACCAAAACAATACCATCAAGTAAATCAGCGCTTTGCTGCCCATTTCAAGAGCCAACCAATTGCTCCAAGAAACTAAAGAAAACTACAAACCTAGTTCTAGAAGTGCACCCTCAAGACCAAAAACCCATCTGTACTGTACAAGCCAAACTTCCACCTTTAATTCACTCACATTCACCTTCCACCTCCCCCTCTTCCCTACTACACAGCTACAACCACCCGAGCAACGCATTCACTGCCTAACTCAACCTCGACCTGTCATATCCTATCGTCCTCCTCGGTTAAGCATAAATTCATCCTCTCCTCCTCCTCTTCCTTCTAACAACAACGCAATTACAAGGTCGCCCTGACCCTCAACCCACTTCTCCAAACACACTCATTACAATCACGCGCACGCAAAAGCAAAAGTCAACATGCGTTCCGCACTCCCCCTCATCGCGGCGATGGCACTCGCTACCCTCGCCCTCGCGGCCCCAGTTCCCCAAGGTCCAGGTGGCGGCATCATCGGCTTTGAACTTCCTCCTGGATCTGTAGGATTCGGCAAGGAGAAGCGCCAGTTGAACTCCGTCCAGCAATTTGGAGAAATCTTTGCCAAGCGCCAGGACGAGTCCATCAATGGTCAAGAGATTCCCAACCCAATTGCTGCCGCTGCCGCAGTCTTCGGTCTAGCTAAGAAGGAGGAGAAGCGTCAAGACTGGCCTATCAATGGTCAAGAGATTCCCCCTTCTGACAACGGCGGCCTTCTTGGATATGGCAAGGAAAAGCGTCAAGATGAACCCATCAACGGTCAAGAGATCCCGAACCCCATCGCCGCCGCTGCCGCCCTCTTCGGTTTAGCCAAGGAGAAGCGCCAGTTGAACTCCGTCCAGCATTTTGGAGAGATCTTTGCCAAGGAGAAGCGTCAATATGAACCTATTGACGCTCAAGAGATCCCGGATGAGATTGCGCAACAAGGTGATGGTGCGATTCTAGTTGGTCTTGATCAGGGTAGTGATGCTGGTGCTATTTTGCTCGGTTTGGGAAAATAAGCTACCGGTGAGCTTGTTTTTTTTTTCTTTTTTTTCTGAAGGTAAGATAGCTTTCTTATTCCGTAGCTATGTTGCTTGATTGATGGTAGAGAAGAGATGCTAATTTTTGATGTTGATATAGCACAACACTTTCGCACAACTTGGTCAAGGGAAGCAGTGAATTTGGTTGGTGTAGGAAATCAAGGTGATGAAGGGAAGTACACACACCGATAGATGGTCGATTGATTGGTAGATCCAACAGACAGAGTGTAAGATAGGGAATCATTGCGTTTCTTTTGCAAGCTTGGCTTGTTGACAATTACAACTTCATCAAACCTTTGCCTTGCCCTCGATCGGTGACTGATACCCAAATGCCGTTGATATGAATGAATCACCTCTTCCGCGGGTATAAATACCCTTCTCTTCCCTTCCCCCTTCCTGCTCCCAAAAATACTTCCAAACACACAAACCAACAAGCCAAAAACAAACAAATAAGCCAAACACAAAATCAAAAAGAAAATGCGCAGTTACGCACTTACCATCATCTCCCTCCTCACCCTCTTCACCCTCGTCCTCTCCGCGCCCCGTCAGATCCGCAACCCAGATTACGACCCAGCAAACCGTTCGACGAGTGCACGAAAATCCCTGCATTCCCGGGTGTTTCCAAGCCTCTTTCCTGCAGTGACCCCCAAGGCCACGATGCCCTTAAAAACGAGCCTCAATGCCAAGGAGCAGGGGCGGAGAGTTGTTGATGCTTCTACTGGCAGATGCTTCCTCTGGCAATGGCGCCGAGTCTTTCTATCTTCTTATAGTTGAATCCTCCTGGACTCGTTCGACGGCGGGGCAATTACGTTCTTTACTTCCATGGTTGTCAAGGATGGTTATGGGATCGGTTGATGAGATACAATATCCGCTCCCTCTATAGCCTACCACCTGTTAACACTCAACCTAGAAAAGTACTTCATATTTTGGGATGTTTCGACTCGCCCTGTTCTTCCTGATCGCGTGGGCGGGAATTGCTGTTGGTATTTCTGAAGGCAGTGTCTGATATGGAGATATTGCCGCATGCTCTGCTGCCTTCTCAAGACGATTGGTTCGGATTGCTTCTTCTAGGGATTAGGGTGGTTTGATAATGTATCATACATAGAATGCATATTTCCCTCAAGAACTGAAGCGGACCTTGTGACCGTGAGAAAGGATGAGTTTGAGAACGTCGCACTTCATGGGTTGTATGAATCGTCTTCATATTGGTGGTGGGTTAGATGATCTAGTTTTGAATCATCTACAGGTGTGAGATATCCGAGCAAAGAAAACCATGTGCTTTGCTAGGTGAGAGATTGGACATGGAGCTGACCACTTGAGTCAAGTGCTGCTCCAGGTCATGCAGAAGAACCAGTTCGTGAAGTGTGCACGTTTTTTCCAACTTTACATGTTGTACCGTAGCTTCTTTTGCAGGAAAGAGGAGGATCAGTATAATGTAACTGCATTGAGATCGGCCCCGAAAGCGCAGATCTTGAACCACTCGCCGTATTGGTATATCAGGTTTGGATGTCTCGCCCACTTCCGAATGCAGCCGATTTATTTAAGGAACCCGCTGGGTTACTCTGCTGACACCTGAAACCGCTCCTTACTCCTATTCTTCCTGCCCCTCTGCCGACTCCGCTACCAAATTCTTGTCTGCCGATTCCTGAATGCGTATCTGGCCCCAGACAGTTCCCTCCTCTGTATTCTTTACCTTGATCATTGGAACAACCCAATTTGGCCACCCTAACCTTGTTCTCTTGGCTGTTGTCTCATACACCCTCATCAATGTATCCTTATCGTCCTCATCCTCCGAAACCATCAGAACAATTTCCTTCAAATGGGTAAACATCCTGACTTCGTTCCAGCAGAAATTCTTAAGCGCGTATAAATCCTCGTTGACCCCGAGCTCCAATCTCTCCACCTTGTCTCCGTCGTCAGCGCCATGGTCTCCCGCCCAAAAAAAAAGCCAGTTCGTAGGATTTCGATTCATCAGATTCGTCACAGCCGAAAGAGAGGATATCGAGAGCAAAATTGAAGTATGTTTTTGGAGTGTTGAACATGGAACCAAATGCTGGTGTGAGATGTTTTAGACCGTAAGCACGGGTTTCGGAAGAGATGTGGAGGATTATGGGAATCGGGAGGGGGGAGACCCAGTAGCTATTCGAACAAACAGGATGGTAAGATTGGGAATAAGAGGGTTTCGTGTAAATCGTCCTCAGATGGAGAGGTACCGTTCGTGGGCCAGGCAAGATGAAGGAGTATATTTTGAGACGCAATTCGAAGGGGAGGTTTGGGAAGAGGGAGAACGAGTCTAGAGGCTGTGTTGAGGTTGTGGCAGACATGCTGACTTGTTAAAAGAAGTACAGATGAAGTCTAGAGAAATTGATGGGGGATTGGAGAGTTAAGAGGAATTTGGTTGCCTGGATTGCGTCGTAGTGAAGCTTTGAAGGATCGTGAAGGCAGCAGGGTGAGGTTGGAGGGGTGATTTGTCAGCAGCCCCTCCAACAACGCGTGCACAAACGCGTCCCACAATTCCTCTTCAAACCAACACCAATGCGACGATATTTCTGCGCAAAAGGTACAATAGTGAGACATTTCATTTGACTCGAGCTGATTTTTGTAGTTGCGAGGCCCATTAGAGTGATCAACACAGTTTGTCACAGTACCGCAAAGGCCTATTCCAACCTCGGGACAGCAATTCAGACCCCGCAACCTAATAGCACTTGCAGCTTGCAAGAGGAAGCGTAAAAAGAGGGATTCCTAACTTCTCGGTATCTTAACCACGCCTCCTTCCAACGCAAAGACTGACCTTTGAACGCTTTATGCAGAGATGGCGGCACCATCCAAATTAATGTTTACCCTCTTCCCGCAACTTCCATTCGAACTGCGCTCTGCAATTTGGTGGCATACGGTCCTACCCAGAGTGATCCACCTGCGGTACAAGGATTTATCCAACAATCATAATAATACTGCGTCTGGATTCTGCTCTCCGGTCGATCTTCCAGTCGCTCTGTCGGTCTGTCAAGAATCCAGAAAGCTCCTACTTGGATCTTACCCACTCTCCTTTGGATCTGTCTTCTATCCGCCAAAGGTCCGTATCAATTTTTCCATCGACACAGTATATCTGGATCAAGAGCGATCGAACAATCTCATATCCATTTTCTTCAACACATTGAATGCGCGAGAAATGTCACAATTAAGATATCTTGCTGTCGAAAAAGATCTTCTGAAAGTGATAAACATACCATTGAAATGTGGCTCTCATATGCTACCAAAGTTGGAGGAGTTAACTGTCGTTTTTGATCTTCCGAAGGTCGTCTCGACTATCCATGGCAATTCGAATGCAGAGATGAAGCTATATGATCGGCTTCCTGATCAGCTTGTCGGTACACCGATTGCCCATATTTCCGAGTTTCTTACAACGGAAGTTTGGGAGGATGATGATGACAAAATGTGGGATAGTTCAAAAACACGTCCGATGTTTGGATGGAGGAAGTGTGCTTGCGAGACGATTCTTGAATCCGATGATTCGGACGATGATGACGACGACGAAGAGGATGACGACGATCTATTCTGGGGCGATGAAATGGACGACGATGATGAAGATGCGATTTCGCTTCTCATATAACGGATTCTTCTGTTCCTCAAAAGTTGAAAAACCACTTGATACTTCTGCAAGAATCACCCCACCGTGTCGAGCCTCATTGCTGAATGGACGTTTTGTTCGGGCAATTAGCTGTGCTACAAAGTCTGTTTATCAACTCTGCTTCTCATGTCTCAGGCATCGGCATACCTTTCCTGCGCCTCCATCTCTTGTGTGGCATGTTATAGCTTATACAGCGAGCATCTAGGCATGGAAGAAAGTTCCGAACAAAGTCGGGGTCGGGCCTTAAAAGCCACATCAATGACAACAAGCTTTCTCGTTGTGTATTGAGACGGGAGGTGCATTGCTTGTCGTTCTGGTTGTGTCGAGTATTAAAATATCTAGCTAAAATGTTTTTTCCAGGCCTCAGTCCTTCTAAACGTCTTGCACACAACCGAAAGCTCAACTGGACCAAATATCTAACTGTATTCAGACTTCTGAATTTGTTATGTGTTGAATTGCACCTTTTCTTCATATTCTAAACCAGTTTGTCGATAAATATGGTCTGGTCAATTTGCTCGTGACAAAATCCAGGGACCTCGGCTATTCACCCTTGACACCTGGTTTCGTGTAACCACACCACTACACTTCATGTTAATAGCGAATGCACCACCCCACAATATCTGCCCAAACACAAGCAAAAATCACGAACTTTCCTTCACATGCTTTGCATTGTTAAGCCTGAATCTGCAGGTCTTCAGATGGAGAATCCCGAATGTGGCATTCCCCATCAGGTGACTATGCTGTGACGCTGTTCGGCGGCATGTAGATACTTCCCTTCAATTCTGATCTCTCTCTAGATTAATTTCTTGCACGAAAAATCAAAGTTAACAATTACAACAAAATGGTAAGCCTCAAGACGGTTCGGCAATCAAATGCTGCCCTCCAAGCCTTCCCACCTGGCATCGTCGCCGTCTTCGCGGGCGCAACACAAGGCATCGGCCTTGCAACCCTCAAACAATTCGCAAAATACGTGAGCGGACCAAAAGCCTACATTATTGGACGCTCCCATGAAAAAGGGAAGCACATCATCGATCAGCTGAAAATTCTGAACCCCATGGGCAGTTTTATGTTCATCGAGGCTCAGATTTCGAAATTTGCAGAGGTGGATAGGGTTTGTGAAGAAATTAAGAGTTTGGAGAATCATGTGGATATACTTTGTATGAGTATGGGGTATCTCAGTCTGGGTGGAAGAGTTGGTGAGTTTTCAGTTCGGAGAGCCCGGGGTTGGAAAAGTACTGATAACCTATAGAAACACCCGAAGGCATCGAAACCAACCGTGCCCTGCAGCTTTACTCTCGTCTGCGCCTCACCATGAACCTCCTGCCACATCTAGAACGCAGCATGTCCCCGCGCATCGTCTCCGTCCTCTCAGCCGGTTTCGAAGGCCCCCTCGATCTTTCCGACCTAGACTGGAAATCCCACAAATCTTACTCAGTATTCAAAGCCGCGGCACCCGCAAGCACAATGATGAACCTTTTCTTCGAAGAACTAGCCAAAGACCACCCAACCGTTTCCTTCGTCCACTCTTTCCCAGGCGTCGTAGCCACAAACAACGTCGATAACATGTTTGCCCACGCTCCTGGTCTTCTCTGGTTTCCAGCCCAAATTCCACGCTATACCGTCGTTCCCCTCTTGAATATGTTTGCAGCTATTTCTCCTGATGAAGCTGGTGAGAGAACATTGTTCTTAGCTACCAATGCGAGGTATCCGCCCGCAGAAGATCATATCGAAGCTAGGAAAATGGGAGGATTCGTGGATAGGCCTCAAGGTGTTCCATTCGCTGCATCTACGATTATGAAAGAGGGGAGGGGAAACGGCGTTTATCGTGTTAATTCACATGGGGAGACTTGCAAGGATTCGGCGTTGTTGAAGGGGTATAGGAAGGATGATATCGGAAAGGTGGTTTGGGAACATACTATGAGGGTTTTTGCGGAGGCGTTGGCGAACAGAGATGAGAATGGGAATGGAAACGGTAATTGACCACTTTGTTAGTACTTTTCTCTGATATTTTGATATTATCATCTCTTGTCTTTCTCTTTGGAAAGTGTCTGATTTTATTTGCAGAAAATGGGCTAAGGGAGGCGGAAGCAAATGTTTCGGATACGGATTCGCTTGATTTTGAACTGGATTTGAAGTCTTGATTTTTATTTCTTGGATTTGTCACTAGGTTTCTGGGCGGTATGGTTTTGTTTGAGGAGTGAGTGATGAGTGAATAAGTTATGAGTATGTGCAGGAATACCCCGCTCTGTTCTTTGCAATATAAAATGTTTTTTTCTCTTGTGAAAACTTCACCTTCACTTTAAGTGACAAGTATTGAATGTTTCAGAATTGTTCTTGTTGTATTGAAAATCTCCTTTGTTACGTATGCATTTGAGACAGCTGTTGACACCTTGGAAATAGTGTATACTCATGCAGTACACTAGCCTTTGTCTCAACGGCTATGCCATCATACCTTCTAGTTTCCAGTATAATATCCCAATACAGAGTCAATCGGGACCTTCTCCTTCCCAACCTCATCCTCCTTCTTATCAACCTCCCAAAACCAGCAATCACTAAACTTTTGTTTTTGCAACGCCTTAAGCACCGACTCCACTCTCCGATCACCATCATCATAACCCGCATAAACAGTGCGAAGCTTCGGATGAACCTTCGTAACACTGTAGCCTGAAAGCAAGTGTATACCCATCATATCTTTATAGCGTTCGTAAAACTGTGGCGACGTCCTCTGTGGACTCTCAAGCGGCATGGTAGAGGCAAGCTCAAGCTTACTCAAGCGGTTTTTGAATGGGTAGATGAAATAGCTGTAATCGTAGAAATTGCCCTTGTGGGTGTGACGGAAAGTGAGATCTTGATAATGACCCACATCTATGTTTTGGACAAACTTCAAAGAGAGTTCTTTGACGTTGCTTGCGTCTGAAATCGTGATCTCCTGTAGGGGCTTGAGGGCGAAGTTGTTGTGATTGGCGGCTAAGGATCCTGGGTTTGGGAGGAGGGGTTGGGTTTTGTTGGTTGTGCTTTGGAAGCGCCTCCTGTAGATGGCCGGGGGAAAGCGTCCTAGTTGGACGTAATGGACTTGGATAGGGTTGCTGAAGGTTTCGTTGACGCCTGTGTAGTTCGATTTTGGTAGGCAGAAAAGCCCCTCTACCATAATACCCTTCCTGTCGTAAGCCATCAATCACTATTCTATTGCCCAAAGTTTCTTAATGTAGAACTTACTCAACAACAATCTCCAACTTCTTGATAGTCAACATCGCCGAAAATTCCATGTCATTAAAGCTCCAGCCATTGACTTTGTGAAGAACGAATTGCTTGTCTTCGTAGAAGATCTCCAAAGCCTCATGGTACAAGCCTTGATCTTGGCGCACCGCTTTGATAAGCGCGGGTATCTTGCCCTCCCAAGCGTCAGACAAGCACAACTTGAAGATCATAGTGCGCACTTCGAAAGGGGCCTTCCTGAGCGTGCATTGGTTGTCATTGGCAACAGTAGGGGTTGCTGGAGCGCATGCCATGATGGACTTTGACGGATTGAGTCCCTGTGGGGGGTGCATTGTTGACGCTCCAGGTTGGGGGGTTGAGGTTGTAAGAGGAGAGGAGGGGAGGGGGTGGAGATCCGGGGAAGAGGGGAGGAATTCTTGGAGAACAGTGAATTCGGAGAACTAGCTTGTTATGCATGTACTGATTTCGGGTCGAGTTGCTAAAATAAGGCAGTGTTTTTGTCTTTATCGGGCCGAGGTATACATTCACTTCCGAGAGTGTGTTTTCATTTGTTGACGGACAGCTCACAGCTGGAAGTTCACCTACAAGTAAAAAGCAGTATAACACCTATAGATGATTATAATCTGTGAAGTTTCGAAATTGTGACTATTGTGCTTATATTCTTGGATTATATTAAGAAATGAACTGGAAAACGCGGGAAAGTTTTAGGGTCAAAGATAAAGATCAAATGTCTCGCTTATGTGAAATGGCACACAACACTTCAAAATTATTCAACAAAGCTGTAGCTAGAAACACTTTGGGAGCCCTCATAATACTGAGAAAAAAGCTGCAGCAAGCTCTTCACCTTCTCTCGTCTACTAATCTCCCCTAGTAGTGACATAATTTGAAGTTTTGTGGCCCACTATATGCTAGAGCATCTCAACCACTCCTCGGCACAAACGCCTTCACAACCCCACCATCATGCTCCGTACTCTCCCAAATACTCCTAAAAGCCTCCCTATCCCCCAAAACCCTCTGGCTCTGCTCCAGCGCCCTCTCCCCTACATCTTTACTCAACAACAATCTCAAATGCCCCCCCTCCCCAATTTTGCCCAACCCTTCACCCCTCCCCGTCCCCGTCACAACCTCAAAAATCCCCTGTACACCCTTCACCACATCATTCCCCGCCTTAAACTCTCCTCCCCTCTTAAAAATACCAACCCACTGTCCCACTTCCGTATTCTCATAAGCACCCGTAATTTCCTTCCCATTCAACATAATCGCATTCATCATATTCGTGGTAAAAACTCCCGGTTGCACGATTAACATGCGGATTCCAAAGGGGGAAATTTCTTTGGAGAGCCCTTGGGACATGCCTTCTAGTGCGAATTTGGAGGCGCCGTATAAACCCATTGAGGGCCGCGGGTCGATGCCTGCGCCGGAGGAGATGTTGACGATTGTTCCGGAGGATTGGGAGCGCATATGTGGGAGGACGGATTGAATTAGAAGGAGGGGACCGATGAAGTTGGTTGCCATTATTGTTTGGATTTCTTGTTCGCTGGTTTCATTAGTATGTTTCATCTCCTCATTTCCCCAGATTGCGGAGAAAAGAAAAACGCACCTAACATCTTCCAGCGGACCAATAATCCCAACACCAGCATTATTAACCAACACATCAATCCTCCCAAACTTCTTAACTCCTTCTTCAACTACTTTCTCCATAGCCGATTTTGGAGCGGTCATGTCGAGTTGCAACCAGAGACCACCGAGGGATTCCACTTCTTTGACAAGAGAAGGTGTGCGTGAGGGCGTACGCGAGGCGGCGATGACGCTGTGGCCGTTCTTGAGAGCGAGGAGCGTGAGAGCTTCGCCGAAGCCTGAGGAACAGCCTGTTATGAGCCATACCAATGGCTTTGTTTGCGTTGTTGTGGTTGTGGTTGCCATTTTTTAGACTGAAAAATTCCAGAAGTCCAGAAATAAGTTTGCAAAGATGTGAAAGGTGTTTAAAGCTGTTCTGAAATTTTTTTTTTTTTTTGATTCTCCCAGGCCGACAGAAAGAGTAATATATACCCCATTTCTCCCTTGCTTACACCGGCGGAGCAAAAGGGGGGCAGAACGGACGATCGGAAATACGCGAGACCCGGGGTTTAGAATTTCCCTTTTTAATCAAACGCGCCGTCACCGGATATCCGAGTAAGCGGGATTAGGAAATAAGAGTTGGCTTACGATTGCCACTTGCATTTCTTGTATCACATCGGTGGTTCAAATTTTAGGTTTGTTTGGTTGATGACGTGGTGCGAGAATGAAGATTGCTATTTTAAACGAGCTGATATTCCCACAAAAACACATAACATGAGGTTAAAAGGTCAAGTAACGAATAACCAAGTAATTCGTCCATATCAGCACTTATAAAGGGCCTCCCCAGGCCACATGTCGTCACATGTCGGGCTTACATTGGTCACGGAATGACAAGATGCTCGTGTGAATGGGGATGGGATGGAGGGGGAAATGTTTGTAAGCGAGGTGTGAGTACGTGAGATTCACTTGAATGTTTCAGGGTGATGGCAGTAATCAAACTGTTTGATATTATCTATTAAAGATATTTTTAAACACATATTTGTTCCAGAGTGAGCCGTTCCAAGAAATAATTTGCTACTATCTTTAATTTTTGAAGTGTTGTGGCACAATTCCAGATCGTCGGCGGAGCATCGAGAGAGAAACTCGCTCTCCGAAAATAGAAATCGAATCATAAAGACGTAGAACTCCCTCAAGTAAAAACCATTCAAATAAACACCAAATACTATTTCTAGGTTCATATTATTCGGCACATATAATTTGATTCAGTAAAATATCCCACCCCCTACCCCCCATCTTATGTACTCAAAACACGACAAGCAAAATTCCCTTCGAAAAAAAGAATTACCTAGAAACTAAGAGATCAACAAACGCCAAAATAACTTGGGCCAAAAACTTATGAAGTAATAGGTGAAGTCTCTGTCCAGCACGTAATACTTGCGCCCCTCAACCTCCGCCACCGCAGCCTGCCATCAAAGAGCCAACACAGGAAGGAACAAAAGAATGACGAGCAGCACTAACTCCCAAGGATGCCCAATTGTTTCAAGTCTGTCCTCAAGCCACACGGCCCTTCTCCTTAGGGCATTGAGAATACCTGGACTTCTCGGAGGGCGGGTATTTCCATACTAATGGACCCCTCACTTCCGACTCGATCTCTCCCAAATTGGCCTTTGAGAAGGTCCCTCTTGCCCAAGTTGGGGTTATAGACGAAGAGCTCAAGAATTCTAGGAACAAATATCCCAAATAATTCTCTTTCCTTGTCGCCTCTCTCGTCTTTTCACTCCCTGCCCATCTCTCCCGCCGAATATTGAGCCCCAATCACCATTTCAACAAGTTTGTACTTCTGCTTCGGGCCAAATTTACCCCAGGTGTATTTTTCCTTTCGTCTAAGAGCCTTAATCAATGACCCGGTAGCTTTAAAGAGGGGCCCTCCCGGCAACTAAACGTTTCTGGGAGAGGATGGAAAGATCGGGTCTCGAAAATATTTGTCATTGGGTGAGCGTTGGGGCCGTTGGGATTTGGTGACACTGATAGCATCTGAATCCGCAGAAAGAGGTGTGTCTTCGGCCCTAGAAGTGAAATAGTCTTTGAATACCCATTTGGAGTAGGTTTCTTATTCAAGGAGACCCGCTTAATTTATGACCTTTATATTTTGAGGTGATGATTCTGTCTAAATATGAAATTCAATACTAATTTTATAAAAACTAACCGACATTCCTGTGTGGCGAGAGTCCGCTAGTAAATAGGTATATCACGAAAATCTCAACACAAATTAACATTATTAGGCTCGTAGCCCCCTAATACTAAATTTGAACTAATTTTAAATTATACCTATATATATATAAGAGAACTTTTGTAGGGCTTAATTAATCATGCTTTAATTGTCTTTAAACCGGACTTTACTATAGTATATACGAATTTTTTAATAGCTTAATAATGTTCTTATAACCAGACTATCTGGTAGGGTGAGTAACAAAGTAATTTACCTAGTTTATAAGCGTTTTACTTAATGTTTTATATAAGAGGCGGGGTAGGCTTTCGTCTAAGAGAAAGTGACAACTAGACTACCGGAACGGCTCTCGGCTATAACCGCTCTTCTATAAAGAGCCCGCTGCTTTTAGGAAAAGCGCCGCCGCCTTTATACCCTATTATAGCTAAAGAATTTTACGGCATTAGCAGGCAGCTGTCAATAGTCAATAGTCATTAGCGAATATTTTACGAATATTTTACGAATATTTTCTAAATTTCGCGCTACTTATTACAGTCACTAGCGAAATCGGTTTCTGCCTTTAACACTTATAAATTCTATATAAAGCTATAATACTAAGACGCTTCTTCCCGCACTAGCCCTATTTAAGCTAGCGAGCTTAGCTAAAACAAAGCTAAAGACAAGGCGTTAAAACTAAAGTTCTTTATTATTATAATTATAAAAGTATATATTCCACTTGACCCTCTATAAAATAGAGATATAGAGAAAGTATATATTATATATAAAAGGTGTTTATAACTTATATTACTCTTATAAGAGCTTTGACCCTTCCTTAAATCTGAGAATAGAAATTCCCCTCGATGAGTGTCCTAATACAATAATTTCGTTCCAGACAGCCTCACATGTCGCTCGATAAGCAGGAGGAAGCCAGAGAAGATTTGCCTCTCCTTGCGCTACCTAATTATTTACTGTAAATAGAGTCCGCGTTATATTACCGTCTGGCGAGAAGGCGACTGACGTAACCGAGCCTAAGTGGACCTCGAGCGTCCGTAGCGCTGCTCCTGTTACCACGTTCCAGAGCCGTACTATCCCGTTATCCGACCCGGACATAACTTGCTTACTATCTGGCGAGAAGGTAACTAACCTGACCGAGCCTGAGTGTCCCTCGAGCGTCTGTAGCGCCGCTCCTGTCGCCGCGTCCCAGAGCCGTATTGTCTTATCGACTGACCCGGACACGACCTGCTTGCCATCTGGCGAGAAGGCGACTGTCCTTACACAGTTCAGGTGGCCTTCAAGCGTTTGCAGAGTAGCACTCCAATCTGCTTGCATTTTCGGTTTCCTCTGGATCCATAGTGGAATATCCTTGAACTGTCTCCTAACAATACTATTTTCTGGGGCGAAGACAAGAGCCGAGCAGTATAGTTGGAGGGGTGCTTGTTCGGTTACTGATCGATTGTATAAGGCAAATCGCTTTGCATCATGGATGAACGCATACAGGTTAGGACTTTTACTAGCCTTAATATAGATCAGTCAGATCCCCTAGTAAGACTTTAAAGAAGGCTTACTAGTATTTTAGCCTCCAAGGAAAGTATCGCATAAATCCCTTCTGAAGTCTTTCCTATCCAGCCAAGAACCTCAAGCCAGTGAAGAAGGTGTACCTGGAGGAACTGATGGACTTGGCCGTTGTCATAAAGCTGACTATCACTCTTATGAAGATGCTGAACCCAGTAGAGACATGCGTATCTGGCCTCTGGAGAAACAAATTGCTCTCTTCGGCTACTCCCTACGGCAGCCACAAATGTACCGGGGGCCTCTTGTCTGAAAATATCTTGCTTAAGAGAGTCCGACATAAGACGGATACAGTTATCTGCTAATGTTCGATGTGCCAGCCTATCGTCTACCCAGAATGACTGATTATAGCATCTTTGCTTGTTAAGAAGGAAGTCACGAAACGAAGGATGGTGTAGACGGAGTGGACAGGTTTAGTCCTCTGGGATATCCAGGATAGCGTGCAGATCATTTAGCGTCTGGACAACCTGCTGTGTAGTGATATAGAGTAGCCTGCTTATAGAGCTAGCTGAGAGCGGAGAGGATAGAATAACTATACTTCCGAGAACTTTCCGAAACCTTGATAGTATACACTCTCTTTCGAACGTATCATAACCATGGCGGATAAAAATTTTGAGGACTGTAGTGTAGATCTCGTCGAGGTGACGCTCTGGTGCGGTGGCGGATGCGTCGCTCTGGAGGATAAGGGACAGCCGTCTTTCAGCAAATTCTCTGCCATCGTGAATAAACCGACAGGCCGTTGCAGCCTAGATGAAGAGGCCATTAGCATTCAGAACCAATTGTCCTAGTGTCTGCTCGCCTGGCCGGCCAGCTCCGAGAGCCCATTCCTGCCCGATTATCCCCAGATGGTATTCCAGAAATACCGAGATATCATGATTAACAATTGCTAGCGGTATGCTTTGGAGTACGAAGTCCTGGTGTTCAGCTTGTGGGATACGATACATACTGTGCCGGACTGGAATTTCAGGTCTACTCGTCAGAAAGACCCGAAGCCGGACCCTCTTCAACGTTCGAGCTTCAGTTAAGAGTTGTAGAATCATTCGAATGTCGTCCTCACTATCGCACTCATCAAGGGCATCGACTATAAGCACATACGAGGACGGAGATGAGCTGCTATCGAGCCTTAATAACGGACGGAGGACGAGCTGGCGCCACTGGTCACGCAGAGACTGCTTTGCAATATCATTCTGCTCTATAATAGCATCGGAAATGAATCGTTGGATTTGTGGTACGTTGCGCGCAAGCTGCACAGCAAAACTTGTAAAGAACTTACTAGCATGGCTAACATCCCCGCCACCTCTTGAGAAGAAGAAGCTAGCCCCAAGACGCTTTTGATCAAAGTATCTACGGGCGATAGTGCGCGCAATCGTCGATTTTCCCGTGCCAGCTAAGCCGTTTAGCCAAAAGATGCCCCGCTCATCTTGTTCATCAGCCCAGCTATATATCTGTTGTAGCAGGTCGACTCGGGTGTCAGGAAAGCAGGTAGGTAAGTGTTGTTTGCTATATGAATTGAATGGCGCATCGGCAGCGAACGGAAGACGATCAAGTCCTGAGTTACTATTTAGCACTCGCTTTAATTACTATATAGGATGTTAAAGCGAAGTTTAGCGCTTACCCTTTAAAGGTTTGTCGATCTCCTCTCGGAGCCGCTGAAACGCCTTGTCTCTCCCTTCGCCGTAGAGGGGGATTTGGATATCGAAAATGCCAAATAGCGAGTATACCTTGTCTTCTTCGCGCGTGGTATGACGATTTTCTGCCCACAAGAATCGGTTATCGACGTCGAACTGAGAAAGAGGGGTTCCTCGAAGCGCTGTGATAGGAATTCCCGTTATCTCGTAAATATATCGCTCTAAAGTTCTCTTATCTCCTAAACGGTCTCCTTCTTGGGAGAAGAACTCAACCGAATCTGGACCTGGGGCAAGAAGCTCTTGGAGGGTCCATCCCCGAGTAAACCATCTACTTGACCGAAAAGCTGATTCCCAAGTACACTCGGAGAACCGATCGCTTGCTTTCCGCTTCCTCATCGAAACATCCGATAAATAGACGTAGCATTTAGCCGTATTCTGGTACCGGCGAAACATTGAATTGATTTCCTCCTGAAGCTCAGCGCTGCTTGACTTGTCGATATAGCAGGTGTCCACCTAGAAGTATTACAAGTCGTCGCGTCTAGCCTGTTCTCCGCAGAACCGGATCTTCTTAGAGCCAGACTTGTTCCCTCTAGTGCCGTTTATTATATCTTTAAAGGTGACCTCCTCTATATCCACTCCCTATGTGTACGAAAGGATAGCATATTTAGGAATATCTGTCACGACCTAGGATCATGTGACGATTCACGTGATCAGTTTATCAGTTCTGTCGTTTAGTATTCGAGGCCTGAACTGCTAAACCACTAAACTATAACTACCACGACCTATATAGCCATATAGTTTTCCTATGTTAGAGCGTATGCTTAACTTATATTCTAATATCATTACTTGATTAGGATAACGCTCTACCAGAACCTGCTTAACGCTTCTAAGGCTAAGTAAACCCTATTCACGTGACATCGAGATCTCACGTGATAATAGAACGTTATACTTTAAGCACCTCTTTGCCTTAAAGCATATAAAGCAACTAACACTATGTCTAACCTCTCTAGTAGCTCTCGAGCCCCGCGAGGCTCGGCCAGGCCCTAGCCGAACCCTAGAACCCTAGCACCCGATACGGTCGTCGAGAACATAGTCACCCCTCCTCTTAAGGAGGACTTATCTGATAATGACGACCCCGGTGCCCCTATAGAAACGGAAGAAGAAACTAGAGTTCGATTTATAAAGGACATCGGCAAGACCGTCTAACGAGAAATCAGATAAGGCCTTTACGATAAAGGGAAGGGGCCCGAAACTATAGCCGGTATTAATCAGGAATTCACGCTTAAATCAAATAAAGCCTTAAGGATCCCGGTACCGGAAAGGTTTACGAGAGCCCGTGACAAGCTTATTATGTTCCTATTATAGGCCTAGATCTACCTCGATTTTAAGCGCGATAAGTTTAAGGATAACACTAAAAGATCCTTATAGCTTACCACTTACTTAAAGGATATCGTAGCGAAATAGATTAAACTATTCCTAATCGACTTCTATCGAAACCGATAGTATATTAAGCTTATAATACCGACTACTATTATGATCTTCTAAGGGCTAAAAGGATTCGAGACCGAGATCACTCGCGTCTTTAGGAACCTTGACGAGGTCTAGGAAGCCTAGCGCGAGATCATCCGCCTTAAATAGAAAGGGTCAGTAATCTAATATACGACTACCTTCTAAAGAATCGCTAATAAAACCACCTAGATAGGCACTACCGTCACCACCCGTTTCTATAAAGGACTAAAGGACAGGGTTAAGGACGAAATCGCTAGGGGACTAATACTAACTAACTTGCCTAATATAATCGAAACAGCCGTTAGAATTAACAACCGTTTATAAGAAAGAGAAAGAGAGAAGAACACTAGTCGACTCGGATAAAGGCGGGTAGCCCCCGGAAGTTTAGCTCGAAATCTACGAGAACTAAACGCTACGGAACGACCGTAGATGTCCGTAGACGAACGAAAACGACTAATAGACGGAAACATGTGTTTCTTTTATAAGAAACTAGGCTATCGTACTAACGCCTGCCCCGACAAAACCGCCGGAAGAGGACGAGGAACATTTAGGGGTAGAGGACGAGGCCGCGGTAAAGGCCGTGGCTAGGGACGAGAAGTAGGACTTATAGAACGATCAGTTACGGACCTCCCTCGAGAACGCTCCCTTAAACGGATCTAAGCAATCCTTAATCGGGTAGAAGATACTAACGGCGAGGTGTCGCCCTTTACGGACGCCTTTATCGAAAAGGCTAACCTCTAATATAATAGAGGAAGCGACGAGTCATCGGACTCTACTTTAGAAGCCCTAGATAAGCCGGAACCCGAGGACGACGGGCTATAAGACCCCTTACTAGTATTAGAGGAATATTAGATCTACGTAGGGCTCGAGGGACGCTATCGTCGATAGATATTCGTAGATCCGGATCTAGAGAATAACGACGACGTCTTATATATAAAAGGGTATTTCGTAGAAATATATTAGTTAAAAAAGGAACTTACGATAAGAGAATCATTTTAGGTTAATTATCGAGACTTATACTAAATATCTTTTTAATTATATATATATCGAAATAGCCCGAACGACGACTATATTGTCTTTATCGCCCTCCTACCCCTAAGCTATCTACCCTAGTTAATAGTAACCCTACGCCCTAACTAGGTCTAAGAAATCTAATATTAAAGACTAACGTATAAGGTATAGCGCTAAGAAAACTTTCTCGAACTTATAAAAGAAAGCCTAAGATTCGACTATCGTTTCTAGGACGAAAAGCTTTAACTAAACACGCTATACCGATTCCTAAGATAGATAACTAGATCTTACGAGATCACTAGACGATAGGAAAATTATATCTAGAACTATATTATCGAGGAAACTAGATACGAAACCGATAATAAAGAAGAGGTTCGCCTAAACCGAGAATAGGCGACCTCCTTTATAAGATCTCTTAATAAGCCTAGCTTAGAAAGAGAATTAGCTATTATAGCTAATAATAATAATACGTAACTAAATATCTAGCTCTAATATAAGAAAAAACGAATAAAGGCCTTAATCGACTCTAGAGCCGAAGGTAATTTTATTAATCTAAAACTCGTCTAAAAATATAGACTATAGACTAAAACTAAAACTACTTTTTACTAATTAAGATTACTAGGAGATAAGAATACCGGAATAGACGAGTAGGTCCGAAGACAAACTATTATAAATATTTTACGAATATCGAATAGGTATATTAAATAGTTATCTTTCGATCTAATACCTACTAGTCGATACGAAATAATCTTAAGGATTCCCTAGATCTAATAATATAACTTAAATATCGATTAGGTAAAGGGATTAATCACCTTCGAACGCTACGGATATAGTAGTGATTAACTCTTAGGCTATCGTAAGGTAGGCGTAATCTCCGGAAAAGCGCCTAGACTAGTTAATATAGACGGTCCTTTACCGACAGAAATTCCGGTATAATATAAGAAGTTCGCTAGGCTATTCGACGATCCGTAAGACTTTAGAGCTTTATCCGAACACTAACCCTAAGACTATAAAATTAACCTAAAAGAAGGTAAGGTATTATCTTCGTAGAAACTTCGGAACTTTAACCTACGAACCCTAAAGACGCTCGAGGAGTACGT
>JAAMPI010000930.1:0-22818 GCA_013054445.1 Cudoniella acicularis | reverse complement strand
ACATTCAGGTTCGTTCTTAGAAGCCTCATAAGCCTCAATATATTCCCTCCTCTTTTTCGCATTTCTCCTCGCAGCCGTCGCAAGCACATTCACACCCAAACCATCCAATTTACTAAGATCAGCCAGGTAATCCCTCACACCGCAACCGGTGACTTCTTCAATCAACCTGTCGATGCTAGGATCGCAACATGCTACTGCAGCTACGTGGAGGCCGTGAAAGAGTTGTTGGTCGGTGCAAGCGCAGTAGTAGTCTTTTGTGCGAGTTTCGAGAGATGTCGCGCTACCTGATTTGGAGTCTAACAGTGCTCGGTCTTTAAGATGAACAGGTGGCTTTTGATGGGAATGACGGCGATGTGGATTGTGCTGTGAAGAAGTGCGGTGTCGAGGGCCTGGGTGAGATGAGGTGGAATGATGAGCTTTTGGGGAGTGATGGTGGCGGTGTTTTTGTGCTGAAGGTCGATGGTTTGAAGAGTTCGGATATGTTGGAGAAACCATTGGTTTCATTAGAGGGTGTAGCCGTCTTTTAACAGGGTCCTTAACAGGGTGAAGTTTGGCATACTCATCGATCGAGTTTTCATCATAACTACGTTGCTGAGGCCTCGTCTCGGAATCATTTACATGATCTCTGTCATTGCATAGTGGCTTAACAGGCGATTCTAGAAGCCCGGTGCTTACATCCTTACGGGCTTCATTAGTTGCCGTTTGTTGTAGGTCTGGTGAATAGACAGAATCAAACGTGCTTCTTTGAGGACAACATTGTTGGCTCGCAATCGTGGAATATTCTTCAACCCCGCGTTGGTTATTTGATTGCATTTGGCCATCTATTTCTTGAGTTGAATCATTTGGCTCGATATGACATTGTGTGCATCGAGTCAAAACTGATGCCTCGTGAGTGAGAACTGATGGTGCCTGGACTGCCATTTTCTCAGCGCGGAAAGCTGATCCAAAATGAGGTATGCCACTATGTGCTTTTCCCCCATTCCTTTGCCCTTCCAGTGGCCTGTTCTCAGGATAAGTGGAGTGAGTGGCTGTTGAAATACTGAAATAGTTATTTTTAATCGTTTGAGTTTGATGGTCATGACCCTTCCATGGCTGAAGGGGTTTTGGTGAAGATTTATTCTCCCCCTCAGTTAGTCCCGCATTTCCAAATAATCGATCCGGCTCTTCGGATCTTTTCGTCATAGCAGGTGGGAAACTTTTACTTCTGCCGCTTGATATCGGGGCCCGGATCATCTCGAACCTTTCTCTGTGGATGGTCACATCCTTGACCTCTGGCGGAAGGGAATTGGAAACGTCGAGGCCTGTCTGTGTTCCTACATCTGAATACCAAATGTCGTTCCGGAGGGATGAAGTCGCATATATTGGATCAGTCTGCGTAGCAGCATCACAACGTTGCTTATACCGCGGTAAGGATACTTGGTGCGGAGAATCATCACCCTCGTATTTCAAGTTGTTCCATCCAATGTCAGCTGGAGAAGCCGAGGCACAAGTTAGACCTTTCAAAATCAGCGTGGTTCAGGATGACTTCAACGATATAACTTACGATCTTGGTTTGCTTCATCCTCAAAGACTTGAGCCATAGGCTGTGGTTTCTTACCATTGGTATAAGTAGAAGCATTGCTAATCTTAGCAACAGACAGAGGCGCTTTTGGGGATTGGCTCGGTTTTCGAAGCCAAGGTATAGAAGCTCTAGCAGATACCTGGGGTTGAGGTGCGGGTGCGGGTGCAGGAGCTGAAGCCTTCGGCTTTGGAAGATATATTTCATGAGGCGGCGTGAAGCCGATTGCGGTGAATTCAGACGAAGGGGTATAAGCACGCTTCTGCTCCGTTCGCTGCCCATAAGTCTTTTCGTGCGGCGGGGTGAAGCCAATGATGGTTGTCCCGATAGATGTAGAGCCTACTGAAGAGTTCAGCCCATCATTGCCGGGGATTCTTGTCAACCTTTTCCCAGTGTTCATGTCTTGCCTCGTTGCCTGCTGCTCACTATTTCCGGTCATATTTTTAGGTGATACGTTTTCAGAAAATGGCCCTTTTTTCTCTATCAATTTCCGAGGAGACACTCCCCGCTGCTCTAGCGATGTTATCGCTAGCCCGGCAGCTTGGAATTCCGCATGAAAGGGTAGAAATTCCCCTATCGTATGAGCTGAAATAGTCGTCGTAGATGGTGACGCAAAGAGGGTTTGATTTGGCAAGGACTGTACAGCTTTCCAGTGAAGGCCCAACTCTTTTGCAAATCTATTCAGCTCCCTCGTCCGGCTTTTCGTGCGAGAGATAAACTCTGACTCGAAATTTTGAGAAGAGGACGTAATGGAGGTAGTACCAGACTGGGTAGTCTCTGCTGGTTCTCTGGTCGAATCCAAAGTTCCCCAAAGCTCAGGGTCGTCAGTAGTTGCTTTTCTTTCCGTTTTAAACGATGAATGGGGTGAGGTTATAACAATATCAGGATTTTTGGTAAGTGATACATCTGTGAACAGCCCGGGAGTTTCAACGTTCCCAGTCGCGTGGTTAGGATAAATCCTAGGATCGTAGTTTCGACCCCAACTCGCAGTGTGTAGAGGACGGTTATTTCGTTGTCTTGCTGGCTTTCTTCTAAGTCCTTCTTCGCCGGTAAACTTCGGGGTGATTTGAGTGCTAAGTGAGGTGTCGAAAGGTCTCTTTCGATTTACAGGTGAGGCAGAAGTCCAATACGCACGTGTATCTGCGACTCCTGTCACCGGATAAATATTGTTTGGCTGCTGAGATCTTGGTGTTCTTGAAGTAGAACCTCCTACTCTGTCTCCAGGCTTGAAATCGACGGCGGCGTCCTTCGATCGGACATGGGGAGAGATTGGTGGAGAGTTGGAGACAGATCTACTTCTTTCCACCAGATTTCTCGAGACAATTCTCTCACCGGTGATACCCCTGACCAAATATATTTGCGACGTGCTTCTGCCTAAACTCTGTGTGCTGCTGTACCTAACTGGTCTCGAGGAACGCTTCCGGACCTGAACCGCCGCCGACGAAGTTTTCGAGCTCCTCCCTTGCCTCCGTCTATTCGCAAGACGTTGTTTCCTCCTCTCTCGTTCTAACTCCGCACTCAGCGGTCTCCGCCTCACCTCTTCAGCTGCAATCTGAGCAAGACTCCGACTCCGACTCCCCACACTCGCAGAGCGTATCCTCGGTAGACGACGATGAGGACAGCCTTTCCAATGGATATTAAAATGTGGCATGGTATGTTTTATGCAAAGAATCGATAAAGATGCATTTTAGGGAAATGCTGCTTTCTCGAGAGGAGGTCGTCGAATATGTTATGGTTTCCATCTGATCGCTCCTTCCCCTATCGTCGCGCTTGCCTCGTTGCTTTCGTCCCATCATTGCACCCACCCAATTCTTATTTTCATCGGATGTCCTTAATCCCCGGGGCTGAATACATCTCAAGCTGTCTCTGCCCTTTGCGCAAGAGGTATTCGATCGCGCCGAAATCTTTCTTGTCGAAGCCAATGCCTTTTTCGAACTCTTTCCTACTCCCCAATCAATTAGCATGACGTCTATCAATCGTAACTTCGCACGCGCATCACCAATTCCAATACAACCGCAAACACATACCTCGCAAAAGTCTCAAAATGACCCCTAGAAGCCTACAAACAATCAATCAGAACGATTCTCTTCGTACTCCACCACACTCCGAAAACACCGCACTCACAACCGGTTTCCTCCTACTCTCCCTCAGACACTTCCTATAAAGCGCAAGCACCTCTCTCTGCAAGCCCGAATACCTCATCTTTGCCCCAATCCTCGTTCCTTTCCCTCAATTGCTGCAAACAAACACCAGAAAATAAAATTGGCGATGATGTTGACGAAAAAAGTCACCGTCTACAATTGGTGGAAAGTATTCCGAGAACCGGACAGGGGTCAAGCTCCAGCTCCCGTGCAAAAATGTGGGGGGAGCTCAAAGCGCGGGGCCGATGACGGCAATTTGAACGTCCGGATATATCAACATTCTCCTTTCACTACTTTAAAAAGTACACATAAAACCTATTTCCTTCCACTTATATAGACGTCCATATTTTCATTTAGTCCCCATTTTTAGAAAATTGGAATGTTCAGAGCTATGCCTTCATTTTCAGTGAGTGCAACTCCCAATCAGTCATCCTTTCACTCCCAACTCAGTCAACTAACACCTCTCTCAGCGCCTCGTCAGATTCCTCTCCAAAGACGGCCGCACCTACTATGGCGACGCCATCCTCCCTGCAGGCGTCACCGACATTTCAAAAGCAAAACAAGCCAAGATCATTCGGGGAGAAATCTTCGGTAAACACGATGTCACGGATCAGGTGGCTGATATCCGGCTCTTGCTTGCGCCTTTGGCAATGGAAGATGTGAAGACAGTGAGGTGTTTGGGGTTGAATTATGAGCAGCACGCTAAAGAGGTGAGCAACACCTAATCTTTCTTGTTTTGGATTCAGCAATGAGTTGAGGGAGAATGCTGACGAGAATGAAAATAGTCAAATCTGCCTGTCCCTAAATTTCCCGTTCTGTTTGTAAGTCCATCCACCTCGTGTATCACTAAAACCAAAACTCACATCCAAACAGTACAAACCCATCACCTCCCTCGCCGGGCCCACAGACACAATCCCAGTGCACCCCCTAGCACAAGAAGGAACCGGCCTAGACTACGAATGCGAACTGGTAGCCATCATCGGTAAAGCCTGTTCCGACGTCCCTGAATCCAAAGCCCTGGATTATATCCTCGGCTACGCGGTCGGAAACGACGTCTCGCACCGAGACTGGCAGCTCAAACACGGTGGCGGGCAATGGTCTTTAGGAAAGGGCTTTGATGGATGGGCACCCTTTGGTCCTGGCATCGTGTCTCCTTCGCTTATTCCTAATCCGCAA
The DNA here is from genome assembly GCA_013054445.1 of Cudoniella acicularis. NCBI lineage: Eukaryota > Fungi > Ascomycota > Leotiomycetes > Helotiales > Helotiaceae > Cudoniella > Cudoniella acicularis. Next base: position 17,943 of record JAAMPI010000930.1, on the reverse strand, counting down.
GCTCTTCGCATTACTACGGTACTTAATGGGAAGACGGTTCAAGAAAGCAGCACTCAAGATATGATTTTCTCTGTTGCGAAAACGATTGCGTTCTTAAGTCAAGGAACAACGCTGTTACCTGGAGATGTGATTTTCACTGGAACGCCGCAGGGTGTGGGGATGGGAAGGAAGCCACAGCTGTGGTTGAAGGACGGGGATGTGGTTGAGGTTGGTCTTGAGGGTGTGGGGAGTTGTGTGAATAGAGTTGAGTTCACGAAATCTCAGTCGAAGCTGTGAATTCCAATAAATGATCGTAGATACCAATCACTTTTCCTGATGAAAATTCTGCTTTCATGAGACCTTCTCTTTTCCCGCCCCTTCCTTCCTCATCGCCACATTAGCAGCAAGACTCAGCTGCAACACAACGAACGCCTGGTTGGCACTTCCCACAAAGGCCAGAATACTGCTATAGGCAACTGGAAGCAGCACATATATAATCGGAGCTAAAATTGTCGTGATTGCCGCAGCGGAAATAAAACAGCAAGCCCAGAACCAATTTTGAGAAGGAAGTCGAGAGCCTTGGTAGATGGGTAGGGAAAGGGTAATGAGAGCTAGAAGTTGCATGATGGTACTTTGCACCAGCCACCAGAAATCCGCATCCGCTGTTGAGCCGGGAGCGGTGGGAGATCGAGACCAAGTGAAGTAGATGAGAAATGTTGCAATTAGAGTGGTGAGACAGGTCAATGCTGTGAGGGTGGGCGTCCAATGCAGAAAGTCAGTAGCTGCCTTTAGGTGATTTGAGGGAGCTGAATCCGGATTCGAATCTTACGTCGTCTGGATGGCGAGTTCCAGCGTGTTCAGCTCGGGCTCCCTTAATTTCGTACATTGTCTTGTTCCTGAGATACTGGTTAGTTCACATCATCTTTTTGAGCGTGCTACTTGCCAACTGAGCTCTTTCGTTTCAAGCTCCAGGACACCCCCATTAATAAGGACTCTTCTTAAAGTGGCACCAGCGATCATTCGATTCTTCATGACCTCTACTATCCTGTCACTTAGCTTTCCTTTTCGAGTTGTTTTGACAAGCAAGTCGGCGAGTATGGCTGTTTGAAGAAACAGCTCAACGGCAGTATCATTCTTCCCAAAAGCAACAAACCCCTCCCCAGATTTAATTTCGTAAAACCCTGAGATAAACTTTACTGCTTGTACCGTATATTTGGCAAACTCGCCGTCGGTGAGATAGCGCTCGTTATATCTCATGTTATGGTCCATATGGTCGAGAGCTTGGGAATCTTCTGCCCGTTTTAAAGTGGTGGCTGTATCACGAATACAATTCCGACATTCTTCGTCAAAGGTTGGACTCCTTTCTACAATGACATTGTTTGATGCCGAATAGTCGATCTAGCACAGTGAAAGAAGGATGGGATAGTATAGACACTTGTCAGGGAAGTATGCCGTTTGAAAAGAAACCATACAATTCTGATTGCTAACAAGTCAGTATAACATGAACAATCAGCAATTTTTGAATGTTCCCAGGGCAAGGGTTCTTTCCCGGATACCGTAGCGATTTGGGGCGTAGGATCTGACAAAATGCGCTCCTCTTTAGCCTCATCCAGCTGCAGAAACTTGAGGGAGGAAGAAGAGTCTTACAAATGTGTGCCAAAGCGTCTTGCCTCAGCTTTCGATTTCGATGTTCCATTTTTGCGATTGATTTGGTTTTGTTGTCTGCAGAGGTCATCCTAGATGAAATTCTGTAAGGTGTCGATGTCGAGCCCCGAATCACGGTTGCCTACTGTATGAGGCTGAGGCTCAACGCCTGCGTGCCGCGACGACGAAGAGAGCCAACCAACCAATGGAGTCGAATAACCCATGGAAGTGACAGCCACCATTCAAGGCTTACGCAGCATGCCAAAGTTCGACGGGAAGTAAACACGGGAGAAAGCGGACCTCGATGAAACTTGAACTATATAAAGCATGCTTTTCTGGGGGAGGAGAAAAAGACGGGTTGGCTGTAAAAGAGACATGGTAATGCTAGTACTGTACTGCTCAATTTTGATGGTTTGAGAATTTGAGAAATGTTGAAGAAAAGATGGAGGATCGTTGCAACGAGAAGTGGTATTTGAATAACAGCAGGTGCTCCTTCCCATAATAACCTTTTATCCCTATTGGGCACGCATTTTTCGCTTAAGAATCCATACTAGCCCAAATGAACCTTGGCCAAAACTTCCATCTACTAAGTAAAGGGATATTTGCATGTCTCAACTTTTGTGTCTGTCTATGGTACAGTAATGATTTTTGTATCCTACACCCAAAAACTCCCAACTACGTCAGCCACTTCACCGGCCACGGGCGCTCTTCTTGCGCTTGATAACCCTTCCAGTCCCGTTCTGGGCAGTTGTCTTGACTTTCTCCAAGACTTCAAAGTCATCGGCACCAGAGCTGCCGGAGGAAGGTACATCTTCTTCAGAAATATCGGAATCTTCCTCAACTGGAGCCTTGTGGATGTGGCGGCCAAGAACAAGATTGTAGGCCCAAATGGGAACTCGGTACAATGCGGTGTCTTTGATGGTTGGCTGAGCAAGCTCGTTGGGCTAGTAGATGTTAATTGAACGCTTCAATATAATGGAAAAGGAGTAATGTACGTCAAGTAAAAATTCATGTGTTTGGCCTTCCTCGTCTGTCTGTTCGAGGTAGACATTGCCGACAGTGTCAACCACGAGAATCTTCCCGTTCTCAGCGACAACCCGCTTCTTAGGACCAGTCGCTCCAACCGGGGGTGTTCCAACAGGAGAAATCTTGGCAGATTTAATACCCTTGCCCTTTTTGTCTGATTTGTTTTCCTTCTTCGAATCCTTCTCCTGCATTCTCCTCTGCCTTCTGTTCATAGGTTGCGCCATTGGGTCCGCATCATCCCCAACAGCTGGAGTAGGGGTGGATGCGCCGTCCAAACCTGGAATACCCAAATTGTCTCCCCAAGCAGCATGCCTGGCGAACTTAATATATCTGCCAACAAACTCTTGCTGTCTCTTCCAACTCATGTAAAGAGCAAGCCAATGACCTCCACCACCAACGAAGATAAACAATCCAGTTAAAACAGAGCCTAGACCAGGTCTGAAACGCGCATAGTAGTATCCTGTACCCTTCCATTTGGGGAAGCCATTGCTCAAGAAATGGTCGTAGCGCTCTCTGCCAGCCCCTCTGAGGATATTTGTCACTATACCCAAGCGCGCGAATCGATCGCTGGCTGCCTTGGCGGCGGCTTTAATCTCGGATTGAGAGGGCTTCTTGTTGGACTTCTGGGTCGTTGATTTCTTGCCAGTTTTATCTGCGATGAATTGTTGCTTGACTTTATCGGGATGCAGAGTACGGGACTTCTTGCGATAGGCTTTGTTGATCTCCTCTTGATTCGCAGAAGGGGAGATGCCTAAGAAGTCGTAGAAGCTCACACCAACTCCTTCCGAGACTTCGACCTCATCGCGCAAGCGGAAGATTTCTTGATCTGCGACTCGGTGTCAGCAACTGTAGCGCAACTGGTGAAGTGGGATCGGGCAGCAATAACTAAGCTGTCGCTGTCGACTTACCTTCCTTGCTCCATGCTGCCGCTAATGCAATGAAGCAGGCCACGAAAGCCAGCGAAAATAACGACGCCCTCATGATTGTTGATGTTGAAGAGGGAAAGGAGGGGGGGGGGGGACACGCTGATGTGTCTTCTTCACTCGAATCGAAACTTTTTTGATGCCAGGATGGTAATCCCTACTACAGAAGCGAGCTACTGTACGGAAGCCCGCATGCCCTGCAGGTGGTTGCTGTTTCCACTCGCTGCAAAACGGCAACGGCAGCTCTGCCCAGTGCCAGTGCCAGCTTATTCATGGCCAAAGGGCACGGCTCTGGCACTTTTGCATAAAGCTGAGGCATATCCGGCAGCTGCAGCACACACGAGCACTCTTTCTACCTTTTTTCCACTTCTCTTTCCCCATTCTAGCCTACGACACACAGCCGCATGGGTTTCAGCTTTAACACGATCTGAAGCCTAGAGGGCTCGGGGCTCAGAGATTGTTTAGATCCTAAGGCACCGAAACAAGGATTGGGGCCACCCCCTGATCTACCTTGAAAAGTTATCGCCAAATATTCGGTTTCGACATTAAAATCCGTCTCGACACCATATACCACTGCGCATTCCTCATACTATTGACGCTGCGTCCCTCACCGCGCCTCAAGCCCCACGTGCACCGCCTTTCCAAAGATCGCATTTAAGGTACGCAGCCTTTTCAGATTTCTGCTGCCTGTGGGGACACGAATTTGCTGACGAAAGGCTCTAATTTTGAACAGATCTCACTACAAAGAGCTTCGTCCCCTTCCATCTCGTCCCACCTTCAATCACCCTCGACTCAACTTCACTGCTGCGTTTGTCTTACGCACCCTTTGACAAGAAAACATAAAACACCTAATACTTTCAACTTCAGAAAATCCACACTCCCAACACCATGTCGCGGATACAGATCCCTCTCGACGTCCTCACGTCGCGGCTGAATCTTTCGGATCGCTTTGCTGGCGTCAGATCGCAGTCGATTGCCTCAAGATTCGCCAACCTCAAACCTATTTCCGAATTTCTCGACTTGAAGAGGCTCTCTAAACCCGCCAACTTCTCTGAAGTCCAATCTCGAGTCAACTACAACCTCGGCTACTTCTCTAGCAACTATGCTGTTGTTTTCGTCATGTTGAGCATCTACAGCTTACTCACAAACTGGCTTCTACTATTTGTCATTCTCCTCGTTGTTGGTGGCATGTGGGGAATCGGAAAGCTTGAAGGAAAGGATTTGGAAATCGCTTCTCTCCGCGCAACTTCTTCGCAACTTTACACTGGCCTGCTTGTTATCGCTGTTCCTCTCGGCATAATCGCATCACCATTCACAACTATCCTCTGGCTCATCGGCGCATCGGGAGTCAGCATTTTAGGACATGCCTCATTCATGGACAAACCCATCGATGAGGCTTTTTCCGGGGAGGCGGTCTAAGTGGTCGGCCGCGATCTCCCAAATTTGTGCCCTCATGGGGAAGACCACCAGGGGCGGGGGCGAAAGGGAGCAAACGGCGAAAGCAGTGGGAACGGGAGCAGGCGATGTGGCAAGAAGAGATTCGAGTTGAGGAACTCGATAGCGGCGATGATTCAGATACACAAGGCGTTGGGTTGAATTCGGGGAAAAAACGATTTGCTAGCGATCCACTTCATTTTACCGGGATAGATTTAGCCCCGGCTAGGGCCAGGCGGAGTTATGCTTTTGATGATGGGGATGGGGATTCTTCTGACGATTCGGATGCTTCAGAAGAGAGCGGGAGCAGTGTAAGGCAGATTGCTTTACGGGATAAGGAGGAGGCGCTTGTACAGTCTGCGCTTGGTCGGATTCGGCGTGCACAAGAAAAAGGAAAACAGGAAGTGAAACTTAATCAGGATGAGTTGGATGCATTGGAAAAGAGACGAAGAAGGATGCAAGCTGCTGCGACAACGAAGGCAAGAAAAGGTAGCGATTCAAGCGGAAGTGGGAGTGAAAAGAAACGGCGAAAGGAACGGACCATTACCATCCCAATTGCCCCTGCAGAATCAATTGGGCGGAACAAGGGCAAATCAACACGAGTTGAGGAATCCCGCCCTCCAGCAACCAGTCCTCCTGGTATGTTGATTTCTGGACCAGATGGTCTTACATATGCTCCTATCGGTTACTATCCGGTTCAAGGGTTAACTCAAAACTCTCCTAATCGTTCGCCAAATAGACCTCGATCAGCATCTACTCAGCAATTACTTGGCTCTCAGCCCCCGCAATTTTCATATTCAACAGGTCAATCGAGCCGTCATTTCTCTGAAGGTATGCGGCCAACCTCGTCGTCGAGCAACAGCCCTAGACGTCCTCTACCGGACGAGGAAGGTTGGATGCCAGGAAATTCTCGACGAAGCTCTACTTCTTCCCACCAGTCCCTCAATCCATTCGATTACCAAATCACTTCTGAAGTTCCACCACCAATTCCTCAACATTATTTGCAAGGGGGTCGCCGACAGGTTTCCGGTCCTTCCGACATTCAATATTCTTCACTTCCACGAACTCTCCCAGCCGTGACCGGATACCCTGCTGCAGCCAGGGCTTCTGGTTCCTCAGATCCTGCGCTGAGAAGACAAAGTTCCTACCGTGATGAACTTGGTGATAGCGCCAGTGACGATGAAAGCGATGAACTTGGGAACGGCGTGCAAGTTTTTCCAGAACGAGAGATTCGGGAGCCTGCTTCACGGAAACCAGTAGCTGGAAACAAAAGAAGGCGTCGGAGCAAATAAAATAGGGGTTGCTTTTCTTTTGCATTTGAGTCGCATCAATCATAGACTAGTGTGCTTTTTAATGGATTCTTTTTTCCTTTGATTCTCGCGCTATCGTCTACTCTCGTGGGTCTGTGCGTGTGTGAGTACTCATTTATTGCTTTTTAAAATTAAATTGTTCTACATCTAAGGCATGCAGCTCTCTTTATCTTCGTTCTAGACCTAGTGGCCAAGACATTCTTTTCTGTAAACATATGGAATTCCACTCTAGCCCAGTGGAAATACTATATGAACCAGTGATTAGGCACAGATGAGCTTTTCGCTACGAAGTTGTAGTCTGCAGTGACTCTATAATCAAGCAGGTTATTTGCTCAAAACAAGGAACGGCGGCTCTCCACAGAATCCGAGATGGTATTTTATCCGAAAAATGTTTTTTATGTTTTTATCGTTGATCCTGTTCATCCCAAATGGCATTTAAAGTCTTCAACATCGGACAGTCTCATCCACTCAGGGCGCTGCTTCCCAAGCCTCTCCCTCTAAGTAACTAACCACGAGCCACCACGACACCCTCCTCTCCAGGATCAAACCACGTCCCATGCTTCTTCATCATATGCTCATAAATGTGATTCACCTGCTGCTTCTCACAACAAAACCAACACCAATGACACCCACAAATACACGTCATATGTCCACACCCGGCAATCTTCTCCGTACTCGCCGCGCACCTTGGACACCTTCTAATATCCAACTCCTTCAACACGATACCCTTCCTCTTGAGTCTCGCAGCGCGGATCTCCCGCTCGGCTTCCATTCTCTGCTCGTAGTTGAGTCGGCGGGCTTCGGCTTCTAACCGTCGGATTTCAGCTTCCGCTTGCTCTTGTGCGGCCCGTACGACGGTTTCCTCGCGGATTTGAGAGCAGGCCTCACAGCGCCAGTCTGTTAGTTCTCGAGGGGCTCCTGCGGCGCACACGCGCTCGAGATATGGTTTTGCGGTGGAGCAATCTATGCACCAGGCGTAAATCCATGTCCCCGATTTCTCCACCGCGTCTCGGATATTCGCCACGGCGTGAATGCCCAATCCATAGCTATGCAGCGTCTTAGCAGTAGGTGCTCGTCGGCAGAAAGGACAGCTAACAGCAGCAACGTTTACAATTCTTCCAGCGGCGTTCAAACCGTACCATGATTTTAAACATTCTATACAAATTCTTTGCTCGCATCCCTTTCTTCCACACGCGGCATTCAGTTCCGTCTTCTTGAAATCGGAGAAGCACAGCGAGCATGTTTCTGACTCGGTTTTTCGGCCGTATACCCAGGATTTCAGTTGTGCTATCACATCTGGCGCATTTTGTATCAGTTTTCCATTCAGAGCGAGTTTCTGGTTCTTCACTTCCGGGAAGAGAACCACTTTCTCGCAGAAGTCGTCTGTGCCTGCCTGCTTGATCATCTTGAAGAGTGATTGGCGCACTAGTGGTGCTTCGATCTTGTTACTTTTGTTTTCGAGGAGCCATGCCGTTGTGTTTTCTTTGGAAATAGCAAGTGGATTCGTTTCGACTTCGACAACGGTTTGCCGGTCGGAGGTACAGGCGATGCATTTATATTGGCTTATATCGCCATGGCGGTATTCAAAGGGGATAATCACACGGCTTAAACATGTGGTGCACTCGACGCAGGGTGCTGGGTCTGGTTTTCGCTTTTCCACCGCGAGAGAGGTTTGTTGGCGGCAGTAATAGCATTTTGGGCGCACGTTTAGTGCTTCTTGGTTGTAGACCACGTATTGTGCTCGGCATGTGCGAGTGCTGCATTCCACCCAGGTCGCGTTTGAAGTCTCGTTGTCTTCTTTGGTTACTCGGGTATTAATTCGGGTTTGCTTTTCTTCTACTGTTTTGTAATCTGTTGCGAGGCAATTCCCGCATTTGCTTTTGGGGCCCATTATTGTTATAGATCTGGGATAGAGACATGCTTTGCAAGTGATGACGGGGCCGATGGGCATCGTTGTCTTCTCGGGAGTCCAGCTCACTTTTGCCAGAAGCGTTGTTCGCAGGTTCATTTCGAGCATCATGTACGCTACCAGGCAATGGAATAACTTCCTGTCCGAATCAAGTAGTGATCCCTTGATTTTTGAGCTCTCCGTTTCCGATTTTCCGGATTTCTTGCGGTCCATGTACGCTTTGTCGGCATCTAGAAGTAAAGACAGACAGCTTATATTCCAGTTTTCTGGAACGTCGAGGTTATTCCAGCGTTCGCGCCATAGGAGCATTTCCTTGTCTGCTGCTTCGAAGAGAGGCCAAATTCCCAGGCGGATAGTGAGTGCAGCTAGTAGTGCTGCCGGACGGGCTGAGAGCATCGTTCCTGGGACGACGATGTGGAGTAAGACTCTCCAGAACTTGCGCTCGAAGTCCTTAGATGCGAGGGCCATTGGGATGAGCGTCACTTCGTCTTTGGCGGCTTTGATGTGTGCTGGGAGTTCTTCTGGTGTATTGACGAATGTTAGACGAGTTAACACTCGTCCCAAGCGTCGAAGAATGCGGTAATCGCAGGAGCGTCCAATTTCGAGAAGTTCGTCTCGGCGAAAATCAGTGATGGCACGGTTGTCTTCGTCATCTTCGTTCCTATCTGGCTGCGTGAATGCGAGGGTGGGATCGAGGTATACGCAAGGAAAGCGTTGCGCTTCTGGGACAGAATTGATCGCTTCTTGGATTTCGGCTCCATAGTCATAGGATTCTTCTAGCCAATCTTTCATGCGTTGTTTCTCATCTGTATTCCCTATCTTATCCACTTGCACGCTGAAAGATGTCACTAAATCTTCGCGTTTCTCGTTTGAGCGGTCGTTACAAACGGCTCGCCAGAGGCTGCCGAATACAGGATTTAGGGAGATGGATGAGACGTCTTGCTGGATGATTTTCTGCAGATGTTCTACGACAAGCTTTTTGTATGATGGATCTGAGATGTATCGTTGTGCGAAATCTGTGACGGGGGTTTTTCTCTTAGGGATGAATTGTTTGAGGACTGCTGAATCAACTGTTAGTTCCTCGGTGTGGCCTTCTGCTTTGCTAGCTTTCGTCGCTTCCTTCTTGACATTCTCAATCCCGGCTGACGATTTGAATTTCGATAATCGTGCAGCGATCTCCACGACTGCTGCGCCTGATTTCTCGACGCCCATCCATGCTAGCAGTAAATCGACCGTCACCTTGGCGATATCCTTTGGGCTCGAGTTCTTCAGGTAGAGGCATGCTCCTCCTGTTAACGTCGAGAGAAAAGTATAGTAGTTGCCATCGCTTCGCTGCATCGAAGGTTCAAGCATGCAAAATACTTGTCCCCTTTTCTTTCCTTCCTCCTTCAACGCCAGCGTTCGTCCTGCATGCACCCAATCGGTAAACGCGGGTCCAAAGCCACCGTACGAATCTTTGTCCCCTAAAGATTTCTGCTCCTTCTCATGGTTATCATAACCATTATTGAACCCGTTCACGGTGGTATGAGGAGGAGCATCTGTGTACAGCAAAATAACCGTCGTAGCATCCTCTCTCATCACCTCATAAGCTTTCGCCAAACCAGTTTTCGTAGCTTCAGGGTAATCACCGCCGCCTATTGGCTCTAATGTTCTTGCCGTGGCGAGAAGATCTACTTCTTCTTCTCCTGTGGTCACGAGACCACCTTGCGTTTGACTCATCCACCCTGACCATTCTAGCAGTTCGGGATCGCAGTAGTCGCGGTAGGCGAGCAGACCAATGCGGGAAAATGAGTCGGTGAGCGCGGAGATGGAGATTATTTTTGGGAGGGAGGTTTGTAGGGATTCGAGGTACGAGCTCATGGAGTAGGTTGCGTCGACTAGGATGAGGAGGTCGAATGTTTCAATGAGGTCGGTTTTGGTTGTGGTTTGAGATGTCACTGGTGGTTTGGGGGTTTCTTTGGGGAGAGATTGCCCGGCGGTTTTTCCTTTCCAGTGGGCCATTTTGGTGGTGATGGGTGGTAAAGTTAGGGAGATAGGGAAGGTTTTTAGGAGTGAGGGTTTAGTGAAGTTGATGATAGTCCTGGTGGTGGGGTTGCGGGGTATGCAAGGTACCTAGCCAATTAAATTGAGACTTGCCCGATTGCCAACAACGCTGTGTTCAATGGTGTTTGAAACCTGCGAAGTATTCAAAAACGCAAAATATGGTTGCGAAAGAAATAAATTTGAGGTTCAGCTGAAGGTGCTCAGCTCATAAAGAGGTGCGATGTCAGATGAGTCAGCCCTACGATCACCCCGCCTCAGCCTCAGTGCATGACTCCTCCCCGAATCCTACCAATATTGCACCAACGCCAAGACTGAAACAACCTATAATGGTGTGTTGTTCGCAGAAATTAAATGCAATTGAATTGCTTTGGTTGATTTGCCACTTCACCGCTGAAAATATTTTTGTGGCGGGGTTAACTTACTCTCCCGGAGCCAACTAGGAGAACGACTATAACACTTCAAAAATTGACAGCCAGTATTATTCATTTTGACAATAACACTTAGAAGGTAAGCATTCCAACCGCATTTACTACTGAAGTATCTAGCCACATTATAATTTAAATTCGTGGTTGTTTTGAATATTTAAGGTGTTTGTATTTCTCGCACCTCGCGAGTCAACTCCCCAACGACCTATTAAATCGAGAACCCAAGATTTCGGGACAGTGAGATAAATATTAAATATTAAATACGCAGTTGCTGGTTTTGAGCAGTAAAAATTTGACCAATTTACCCTTTAAGAACTTGGTATCAAACCCGACTCTTGGTACTGTCAGAAGATAGCATATTCGATCTATTAAGTATTCACCCCGAATTTTAAATAGTTAGTGCAATTGAATGTGTTTCAGTAGTAGGAAGGAGGTATGGTCCTCGCTTAAGCTCTATAAAAGAAGACCGTCTCCCTTTCTGTTCCTTTTTCCACCATCCACCGTACACGACCCCACAATTAATGAGAGATAGCGTTGTGGAGAGGATGAAGAAAAAGACAACATAAAACTGAGGTTGATAGACGAGCTACTGGCGTTATGAGTCGCTTAAAATATAGCAACCGAGCATGAAGGGGCAACATAACGAAGAAGTTCTCTTATCTAGCGAGATATTCGAATTCTATATTTCCTAATAAGTCGGAACAACCGGCTTCAATTTATAACAGCAAGGGTCGAAATGCAAATGAACGAGCGAACGGCAGAATCTTTTAGAAGCGCAAGTCACGCTACAATGACAGGAAAGTTGAAAATTAACAAAATGAACGAGAAAGATGAGCAAAGAAGTTCGTACCGTTGATCTTAGGGGTACAATCTAATTCGTGTTCTCTGCAAGTGTGGAAGATCTTTCATGAAAAATATGACGTCAGCAATTGCTATCCACTCTCGATACCGAAATATACCATCCTAAAGCCATAAACAAGCCCCTTTACAACCAATTTTTGTTTCCATGATGAGACAGGAAAGCACCCGTTTTCTCGATCGTCATTTCGTCAATCACTCCCTTCTGCATTTCAACACTCCGAGTTGGTGTGAGCGGGACAGCTACCCAATCCGGATAAATTCTTTTGAAATCAGTCATCATGATACCGACTTTCTCCTTCACATAAGGGCTCACTAAAGATTATCAGCAACTAACGCAGAGTCAGAGATCGAGAACGCACTTACTTTCGGTCGATTGCTTGGGTTTATCGGCACTGGTATCCACAACCCCTGGACTCAATGCGAGGAAGATAATACCTTCGCCCTTCAATTCAGCAGCGTACTTGGCGACGACAACATTTAGAGCGGCCTTGATCGAGCTGTACGTTACAGCGAAAGAGATTGTGCTCTTCTCCGCCAAGTCTCGATCTGCAAATCCAGTTGAGATAACAGTGATTTTCTTGATGCTACTCTTGCGCACCAAAGGCAAGAAAGCGTTGATGGTGAAAATGACACCGATGAGATTTACTTTGACACTGTCAAGCATGGAAGTGGTCAACAGGTCTTCCTTTCCAATGTAGTCTGTCGGGGAGAGGAAATGCTCCTCATAATTCACGGAAACCCCGTTGACGATTAGGTAATCCAGGGATCCGCCTGTCAATTTTCCGGCTTCTTCGGCAGCAGCGATGAGAGATGCGTTGTCGCTCATGTCGCCTTGGATGAGGTGTACGTTGGAAATTTTGTCGGTAGCGAGTCTTTCTTGGACATTTTTCGGGGTTCGAGCAAGTCCGATGACCGTGTTGGTGGGGTCACTGCTGAGTTGGCGCAACCATTCGTACTGTATGTTGATTTAGCCAGTTGATCCGTGTAGAATTGAGAAGAAGAGACTTACACCCAGACCCCGAGAGGCTCCAACAACTACGTATGAAGGCATGCTTGAAAAGAGAGTGTCAATGACAGGTTGAACTTTGAAGGGTCGATCCGCTAAGGTTCAGGAAGTAAGAGATGTTCGTTGTGAAATCGATTTGTTTCTTTGATGAGGTTGAGAGAAGTGGATATTCTGTAGAATGCGATTGTTTTTGAGTGATGTTAAAAGTATAGAAAATCGTCGGACCCAGCCCTTCATATAGCCCCTTCTCGTGTCCCCCCTGTGATGAGGCTGCGAGGGTATTTCTAAGCATTCGTACATCTTTCCGGAGTTTCGTTCTAGTCGCATGCTTTGAAATTTAATATAATGGTTGGAGTGTATTTGTTCTAACTTCATGCGGTCTTGATCAAGTGGTTGTCGATGATTAAGCGAAATCTCCCCTATCCCATGACTTCCCGCCGACGGGCATGCGCGGGAGGAAGGTCGAAACGAACTCGGCTAAAACTGCAACAAATTTCCTTGATTTTTACTGGCAGTGAAATTAGTAACCACTCGTCTAAGCCCCACACCAACTGCGTCCACTTCTCGACATGAGTCCTGCTGAGAAATCAGAATCGCAACCTTGGAAACCAGAGGATGCTAAGCCAAATACGAAGTACGAAAGGATGTTGGACTTGTAAGCTCCGGAAGAAGAAATGTGACGAAGACAAACCCGCATGCTTGGTATGCAGCGCCCTCACTCTCGAGTGCAGCGGCTATGGACAACGTCCCGACTGGCTGGATTCTGGACCCAGGGAGAAAGAGATGGCAGCCAAAATCCGAGAGACAGTGAAGGAGGTTACCAGTCAGAAGAAGAGGCTTGCTATGCAGCAACGGCAAATTCAAACGCAACCCCCTGAAGAGGAGAAGGCGTTGATCTCCCCTCCACCCGTGGAGGCTCAACTGCTTCACCCATCAACATCCGTGATTTTGGACTCTTCCCCACATGAGAATGACCGCAGAGTCGAGGACCTCCCTAGGCTGGTTGACGGGCCTCCTCCAGGCCTACTTCCAGCAAATGCCGCTTCTTATGTTGCATCCCACGAGTCCGTGCTCTTGATGCACTATTTGGACAAGGTATTCCCGCAGCAGTTCCTCTTCTACGAATCTTCATTGGAAGAGGGAGGGCGGGGCTGGCTTTTGACTCTCCTGATGAATTGCAAGCCATTGTTTCATGCCGCCTGCAGCTTAGCAGCCTATCATCGTCAGATAACATATTGCTTGCGAGAAGGCATGGCGAAGCCATGCTTCTCGAAGGAAGCTCTGCAACTTCATTATGGCGTGGCTCTAACGGAATTGCGGCGATTCTTGGACGTGCTGATGTCTTCTGATCCGCAAAGAACTTTGGCGGACGATATGCGACTTCTATGTTGTATAATACTGTTTATTTCCCTGGAGGTGAGCTTATTCCCAAGTCTCGAATAAGTCAACTTGAAACTTACATCAACCTAGGCATTTATTAATAGCACTGAAGCGTGGAGAATGCATCTCACAGCGGCCATACCCTTGTTTCCTAATATATATCCCAAATTGCGTTACTTAAAAATGACGGATTTACCAACAATAGCGTGCCGAGCAGCTCTATCCTTCTTTGCAGCCGTTGGTCTCTGGTTCGAAATTATCTCATGCACCACCACTGGCTCGGCGCCTTTTGAGTGTGACAACGCCATCGAAGAAGCGGCCATTCAATTTGAGAGAGCTATCGGATGTGAAAATTGGGTCGTGATGGCAATCAAGGATGTCGCCCGTTTGAATCACTGGAAGACTAATCGGAAAGCGACCGGACAGCTAAGCATGCGCGAGCTTGTCAGTCGTGGCATTGAGATTGAAAATCGATTGAACAGTGGCCTTGAGAAGAATTTACAAAAGATTCAACAATTCATCACGCCGGGAATTGATAGGAACCATTATAGTCTTCGGAAGAACCACAGCTATATTAGCTCCTGTGTTACAAGAGTTTATTGCTGCGCCGGACTTGTTCAACTCCACGTCGTCATATCCAGAGCGCATCCCGAGTTACCTGAAATTCATGATGGCGTAACACGCGCGATGGAGGCTTTCAAAGCCCTGCCGGATCCAGAGATAATCAACAGCTTAGTATGGTAAGCAACTTATTTCTTTGTCCCTTGCCCTAAATTCCCTATTCTAACCTATCGGAATGAAGTTTCATCCTATCGTCTCCCCTCACCCTCTATCCTTCTCAAAAAGACATAGTGCTAATTGGTTAATAGGCCATTATGTATTGTGGGATGCATGGCGTCGGAGCAAGATGAGGGTTCCTTCCTGAAGCTCGCTCGTTGTGCTAATCCAAGTGATTCAACTCTCGGCGCAGCAAAGGCGCGGACCATTATGGAAGAGTGCTGGAGACTGAGAAGGCTTGATCCTGGTTCCGGAAACGTAACTTGGAAGACAGCAATGGATTCCTTGGAGTTTAATATCTTACTGATTTGACTAGAAGAATTCCACACACTGCCCAACCTATTCAAATGCCTAATTGGAGGGTTATCAATCTTGATTAACCCAACAACTCATGTTGCCTCATATTTAAGGACGTCAACCCCCCTGGCAAGGCCGGCACACCCGAGGATACTAATGTAGCATGACTATAGATGGTGGGGCTAGCGACACGCCACATTTGTGCAGCCAGGCAGACGACAAAACCCCGCATCGACCACTCTATCCTTCCGCCTTCAGCATCGTTTCTCTATAAACTCTCAGCTTTATCGCCCACATAAAAGATTACTAGTTCTCGACATGGCATCTTCAAAACTACTCATACCACATCCGTCGCAAAAGTCCCTATCTGACCTCCCATTTGAGCTTCGAACCGAAATATGGAATCTAACTTTCATTCCCCAAATCATCAAAATCGAATCCTACCGACCTGCGATACCTAGTTCTTGTAACAATTCGGAGTCGTCGGAAACAGAAAACAAACATGTTGGCTTCTTCGGTACCGTCCTTTCGCCTTGCCCTTCTACCACACATACCCTTTCCAACGATGCGACTAACGGGAGTCTTACCTGCTGCGGACCAGTAGCACTCTATGTTTGCCACGAGAGCCGTGCCTTGGCCTTAAAACGTTACGTGCTCACATTCGGCTCCACGAGCATTTCGGGTTCTCAGCCATCAGCTGCCGGCCCCATTTCCAGCATAAGCAGCCTTCAACATGTTCTTGCACCAAAAATCTGGATTGATTTTTCACAAGACCTCATCACGAATGAGGGACTCTGGGGCTCAATATGGGACGAATCTTTTGAAGATTGGAGGGAAAAGATGAGTTCTTTGAGGTTGGTGAGCGGTGCTGAGAAGGTTGAGAGAGTAGCCCTTGTAGGCCATGAAGCTGATGTTTTCCAATTACTTGTTAATTGGGGTACCTTATTTAACTTTGAGAAGCTGAGAGAGGTGGTAGTGTTCTTGGAAGAAGTGGGCGAGGATGTGGGTGAAGATGGCGTTGTGATAAAGAATTCATTCGAAAAGGGACTCGCAACGTTCAGAGAAGGCGTACGGGATATGAGAATGAACAGCAGCGGCAGGTACAGACCGTACGATTTTCCCGCTCATATTAAGATAAAGGTCGTTATGTGGGTCGATCCCGAGCTTTGGTATGAGAAGGGTGTGGATATGGGATAGTTTGTAGCTCTTTTTTTTTGAATGCAGGAATGTCTTTTCTTCGCAATCAACACTCACCACGCCTTCTCCACCCCATTCCACTCATAAAACCTCCCACTCTTGTCAACTCCCACCCTCCCCAAAACCTCCAACATTCCCTTAATGCTCACCTCCTTCTCCAACACCGCCCCCTCCCCACCCATCCTCGTCTTCACCCACCCAGGATCCATACAAAAAACCGTCACTCCCCTCTCCCGCAACTCCTTCGCCTGATGCACCGTTAACATGTTCAACGCCACCTTACTAATACAATACGTCGTGCACTTGGTCATCTCGCTCTCACTCGAATACGCCAACGAGCCAATCCCAGACGTCATATTCATTACTACGCTCCCTTCCTTTAAATGTGGCAAAAGATTCTCCACGATTTTCGCAGGACCAAGAACATTAATGCGCATTTGGTCATTCAAGCCTTCGGCTGTCATACTTAGTGCCTTTTCTTGTGAGACGCTGTTTATTCCCGCGTTGTTGAGCAGGAAGTCGATTTTTGTCTCTGATGAAGCATTGAGGAGTTCAGTGACTTGTTTTGCGAATGAGTAGATGGAGGACTCAGAACCGGTGTCGCATTCTAGGATGTGAACTTTGGAGTTTTTGGACTCGAGCGCCCGGAGGGAGGTCAAGTCGGAGGTGAGTGTGCGGGTTGTAGCGATGATGGTGTTTGATGGGTTGGTGGATAGCTGGGTGACGAATTCGAGGCCGAGGCCGCGGTTTGCGCCTGTGATGACCCAGAGTGGCATTTTGGAAGCACCTTCGTAAAAAGGGGGAACTTTGGATTTTAGGAAGGAAGTTTGGGGTGACTTTTGGATAGATAAAGTAAGGTATTTGTTGCTTTTATGCTCCAAGAGTGGGGTCGTATCAGCACCTTGAAGGCCCTCCTTTTCCATGCTAGGGACGGAAAAGTCTACTTAGCCTGAGCACACCCTGGTTGTGAAAAATTGGTCATCTTTTAACGTTTTTGGTATCACTGTGTGCCTCAAATAAAAGACAAGACTCCTTTGAGGAACGTTTTCTTATACCTTGATCAGCGGTATAGCATTGATTGGAACTGAACTAGTAAATGAGTCCCTTATTTAGTCCAACCGGAGGATTTATTAGTCTCGCCTAACATTTAGAACCCTTTCTTAAGCGAACGGAAAGGTGATCGCTTTTTTCTTTAAACTTTTCTTGTAGATAGATGTTTGTTTCTCTGGTTTGATATCTGAGCCGACCATGCCTGGATTCAAGACCATTTTTGCTTGGCATGACATAGGTAATATATGGCCAGACGAAGAAATACTAAAATAGACACCGACTATTTATAAGAATCATGAAGAACAAGAAAATTTTATGTTTGATAGCTTTGGGAATGACTCAGGGTCAGCGGTATGTAAAGAGGATATAAAGTTGAGCCACCCCACTTTTCCCCAAATCACCCCACCGTGGGGTTCCCATGAGGCACAGCATCAGGGGGCTGATTGGATCAACTTACCCGCCGCGATTGCGACTTCAAAGCACCACCTTCTCGTCGCAACATCACCAGTTTCCTCATTCTTAGCTTCATAACCTCCATCCACCAAGCCAATGCTACCCGCAGCTAATGGCCTCCTCACGAACCCCCCTCCTCGCGCACGACCATCGTAACTCCCTCGACCACGACTCCACCTATGGTGACGAAGACAACGAAGAAACCCCCCTCCTCTACGGCTTCGCGACC
>JAAMPI010000093.1:0-68923 GCA_013054445.1 Cudoniella acicularis | reverse complement strand
CGAACAGGCTGCTGTTATACCCGCAGTAAACGTTGGATATGCGATGGCATGGAAGCCAAGTTCGAATGGCCCAGTCTGAGGGGCAGCGGCCGGTCGATCTTGAAAGGTCACGCCGATCACGACCACCAAAGCGCCAGCAATCACGAAAGTGAACCCGATCGTGAGCGGCTAGGTCATCTTTCCTCAGGTACGGATGCATGAGAATATGATAGTCATGACCATGCTAACGAAAGTGAAAACCACAGAGCAGGCGCCATGCTCGGAAAGGGCGTTGATAGCGATTGAGATACCCAGAAGACTGCTACCTGTGCAGAAAATGAAGGCAATTACGAATATTACTCCGACTACGGCAAATTAGCACTATGATTTTTCGAAGAGGGGAACGAGAGGAGCCGAGAAGATGAAACTTCATCCCCATCACTTGGAATAGGAAACTAGGAGCAAGGGCCAAAAGAAATGGTTGGTTATTTACCGAATTCCCTGCCAATCGGGCCCCACTGCAAAGCAAATTAGCACTATGCCTTTTCCTCGAAGCAGCCGGGAGGCTGAGACACCCTCTGACTGTAGGGAATTCAGGGGAAGGGATAAAGGAATAAGTTGCTCACTATGATGCCCGCCATATCCACGATTGCTAGTGCGCCTATTAGCCAAATTCCACCAAAAGCTTCAATGCCCAGACTTACTGCGGCATTCTGGGTGCCTGTTGCGGAAGTTGCCTGCAATAATTGTGGTGTCTATGATACCTATATTAGCGACATCCTGGAAAACATTCGGAGTGGTTTGCCGGCAGAATGAACAGCAATTCAGAGCTTGGTAACCAACGACACACAGGCCGCCTCCAACAGCACCGAGGGCATTCATAGAACTGGGAATACCCAAAACACCGATGGCGATCTGGGTCTTGATAAAAATGATAATCGCTTGCTGCCAAGTGACAGTACGGAAGTCGACCCCATCGACGTTAGCTTTAAAGACCTCATGTTCCTCGTCTGAGACGCTTCCTTTCTTGAGACTCGGGTCCCGAACAACCGGCTCTGCTTTCGACTCGAAAGCTATCTTATCCATGGTGGCTAACCAATCTCTCTCTTTGGCGTTTTGGGAAAAGAAACAAACAAAGACAAGGTAGTTGAGGATTGAGGTTATGGATTTTCTTTTCTCAATGGTTGGTCAACTTCTTCGATCTCTCAGAATCCGTACCATTGAGTCCCCCTCTTCATTTTCACTTAACCTGAAGTCTGCGCTTTTCCTTCTCGATTGAGCTGCTGCATAAGGATCTGGGGTCGAACTAGGTAAACTCCCACTTTCGGGAATCGATCGCGTGTCTCTGAAGTCATATGGCGTGAACGGAGAAACTTGATCGAGCATATTGTTCTTGTTCAAGAAGCCCTCTAGTTCTATTACCCTCCTTTCTAAAGAGGCGACATAATGGTTTCTACCAAATAGCATGGGCTTTGCAGGGATAACATAATCACACCGCACTCCCGTCTGCTCACATTTGGAGCACTTTGGGTTTCGACCATCACACTTATCGAGGAATTTCTGACAGAATTGAGTGATTTTGAGGATAAAGAATAGCACCGACCTTTTGTTTTCTTGTCTTGCATCTCTGACATGCCAACGCAACACGCGCTCTCTTCGCTGGTGGCGCGTCCCCTGACGCTTGTGGACTCGACTGCCACGAAGCTTGCGAGTTCTCCATAGCAACCCTTACTTTCCAATTTCGATTTCGTCTAACCGAAGCCCGAAATTTCACATATCTTTGCAAGAAGTGGGTGAGGTTTGGATGAGTAGTAGGAAAAGTGTCTTTGGCGGAGAAAGCTTCGTGATTCCATTATGATCATCGACTCGAACTTGCGCTTACCTACTACGCGGCCCGGAGCACTGGGTTCTTTTTTCTTTGATTTCGTATGCGATAAGCACTTCATAGTCATTAGAGATGATTGGACAGTCGATACTTCAAAAATGGGTTGAGGAACTTGAGGCAAATTATTTGAAAATCAAAAGTGACGACAAACATAATATTGGGGCTTTCAGGTTCGTTCTCATAGAGGAATGAAATAATTCACGTTTGTTGTCTTTTGGTTCTAACTCGAGGCAACGCCAGAACTTAAATCAAACAAAAGGGGTTACATTCAGGGGTAAAACGCGTGATTCTGAATATGAACTTCAAACCCGTAGGTGACAGAATAATTAGCAATTTGAATTCTAAGGACTTGGCAATTTTGAGACATTGTATTATTCAGTTGAGAGCCTTTGCCACCATTGAATGTGACGTTCACTCATTGCCTGAACAATTTTTGACACTTTTCATGTGACACAATCATTCATGTGCTCCCCCTTTTCGCTGCCGAGAAAGGCTCACCCTAATCGGCGTGCGGTATCGTATTCTTCACGAGTCACAAGCAAATTTACGGAACTCCAAGGAGATTACCGGGATTACGGTACCAGTCCCAGATCTTGGTCGAACTTGGAAGAGACGTCGGAAGCTAAGTTAGGTTCCGATGAGTATTTCCCACCTTGGCCTTCACAATCGATGTGCCCCCTTATCACAGCTTCCTCTCCCCACTTTTGGTGATGTTTGGATATGTTCTAATCAGAAACTAATAGAGGGAATCACGAAACAATTTTCTCTTGGAATGGGTAATAAACCCTATAATTTCAATATATAGGGGTAAAAAATAGAAATATAAGTATAAACCTCAGCTAGTCGACTTTGTTTACAATGTATTAATACAAAAAGTTGCTTAACTCCCCAAAATTAAAATAATAACTCCAAATAGAGGACTTCGGTAAATATTCCGCTTCCGCTAGAGACGGAGCTTTCTACGTTGCCGCTCGGACTGATGGTGGAACAAATATTCAAATGTAATATTTACTTTTCATTCAAGAACAAGTTCTCGGGCATTCTCATTTCATTCAAATCTTGCCTTGGTTCTCAAATTCGTTTCATAGCATCATCAATAGAATAATCTCAAGGCTGCTCAGGAGGCCCCTTTTCTGGAATCTTCGTTCAAGATGGTTGCGAAGAAAAGGATTCAGTTATGTTTCTTGGAGACGGCGTGTACAGGATCTTACATGGCTTCTGGCCAGTGGAGGTATAAATTCCCGAGATCCTAAAATTCTATAAAAATATTCACACTTTCACAGATCAACAACAGACAATGGCAAAACCAAGGATCGCCTCAAGTACTACACTGACCTGGCGAAACTTGCCGAGAAAGGCAAAATTTCATGCGTCTTCCTCGCCAATTGGTATGTCGGCTTTGACGTTTACAATGACTCCTTAGACACCATGCTCAAGGCCGGTCACCAAGTCGGTCACCTTGATCCTGTACCCATCATTTCAGCAATGGCAGCTGTGACAAAAACTGTCGCTTTTGCTGCAATTGTGAGTACATCTTATGTGAATCCTTACATTCTCGCGAGGCTGTTTTCAACATTGAACCATATTACTAATGGTAGAGTTGGCTGGAATATTGTGACCAGCTACACGAAAGGCACTGCTAAAGCGATGGGTCATGATGAAGTGATTCCTCGTGATGAGCGGTATCTTGTTGCGGATGTGTATATGAAGGTGGCGTATAAGTTGTGGGAAAGTTCCTGGGGTCCTGAATCGATCGTCTGGAGTGACAAGGTTGCTTTTGACCCCACTCAGATTAAGAAAATTGAACACAAAGGTAAAGCGCCTCCAATTGAACTTATCAGCTTGTTCTTTTACTTACACGTGAGCAGGAAAATATTTCAAAATGTCAGGCCGCTCGCAAATCCACTCATCACCTCAACGAACCCCAGTTCTTTTTCAAGCTGGAACCAGCAAAAGTGGTACTGCATTTGCCGGTCGTCATGCTGAAGCCATGTTTCTCAACCCATGCACCGTCAATCAAGCAAAGAAAGTTATTGCAGAAGCACGCACAGCAGCAGCCTCAAAAGGGCGAGATCCGCAGTCATTGAAGTTCTCCCCATGCATTGTCCCTATCATTGGCCGCACAGAAGGAGAGGCCAAGGCCAAGTACGAGACTGCAAAATCTTATGCCGATGTTATTGGTGGTTTGGCCCAGGTAAGAAACTTTAGCCAGGTACCGATTAAAATACCTTTGTTAACAAAATTAGTTTCCTGGTTACACTGTTATTGACATGAATGTCTCTCCTATGGATGAGCCGTCTTCTCCCTCGACACTTAAAGGGGGCGTTAGTATTTAATTGGTTTTAAATGCATTCGAGGCAAGCACCGAATCTGCAGAACCATGGACACCCTGCCGCCTCGGAATATGCATGGATCTCGGCCGCCTCCACCCACGCCCTGTCGGAAGTGTGACGCAAGTTGCAGATGTCTTTGAAGAGTGGGTCAACGAGGCGGATTGTGACGGTTTCAACATTGCATATGTCAGTAATCCCGGGAGCTTTGAGGATGTGGTCGAGCTTCTACAGCTCTAGTTAGTTCGAGGAGGTTTGATGTGGGAGGACTATGATTTCCCTGGCGGAACTTTTAGAGAAAACCCTTTGGGGTAGAAGATGCTGAGAGAGGATCACTATGGTTCCAGGTTTAAGTATGGACGGGAAAATTTGACAAAGGTAGAGGAGCAAAAGCAGGAGGTTGATAAAATTCCCGAAGTACCGAATGTCAAGGTTTCTGCGTTTGCTTCTCAGCCAGTAGCTACTTGATTAATTTTATCACAGTGTTTACCTATCATTCCATCTAGTGTCCTGCAGCGGTGATCCGTTCAACGGCTAACCGCAACACTTCCAAACTTAAGTATAGTTAACTCTCTATAATAACTAGAAAAACTCATTAAATAAAATCTTCGAAGGACTTATTTACTCTTTCCCCCTGGTTTTTAGAATATAATGTTGCCTTGCTACATATTTTACGAAGTGTTTCTGGTCCTAAATAATCGGGAAAGATTGTACCGTGACTCCCAAACAGTACCAATTAAACCACAGTTTGAAGGTAAATTGGGACTTTCGCAATTTTATTTCGGAACAAAAAGTGTCAATTATCCTCAAATTAGTGTTAAATCTAACGAGCCTGGTCAGCTAAGTCTGCGTTTTCAGGCTACTTTTAAGCGATTTCCAGGCGCTGTGACCCCGCTTTCAGGCTTTCGAAAACGAAAGCTACCGCGATCACTTGAATGTTATAAAATAACTAAGAATAATTATAGTATAGAAAACAAGTAATCGTGAGTTTTAGAAGGTAAAGATACTTTTTAATAACTAGCTTTTGAAAGTTTACGACTTTTTGATTTTTGATTTACTAGTAAAATACCCTGAAAACACAGACTTAGCTGGCCAGGCTCGTAAATGCACTGGGATTTAGAAAACACATGTATGAAAGTGTTGAGAAAGGGCATGTTTGATGTCTCCTTAAGGGGCTATTCGCTAGAATCACAGCATGCAAGCACCTGAGCATCAGCGGACAATCGCTAAATTCCAGTATTCAGTCCCCTGAATTTCGGCATCACAACGCTAAAATATTACGGTCAATTCTCATTGCGAATATATAATGACCAACCGCCGCTCAACGCAAGTGCAATTAGTCTTCGACAATTATGCAGGGTTATCACACTTTTTTCGGCCCCAAAAGAATTCAGAAATAAAAACCAGTCAGCCAATCTACAGCTAGCACCAGCCTGTAGATTGGTGCACTATCGCTAAGATGCAGTGTTTGAGTCCCTGTAATTCGGCGACTGTGCGCTACAATAGGAAGTGAAATGATTTCAGTAAGCTCGACCATAGGACTTTAATTAATTGAGACCTATTACAAAACTTAGTCTGAAATAATTACTATAGAAACTTGATAATAGTAAGACGCAAGTGATTTGAGTAATAGTGATTGAGCTGGAAGAAAAGTAGTCCAGTTGTGTCTTTTTGATATATTTCTATTTTGGATATTCTTCTCCTTTATTGATTAAGTTATCATTTTTTTACTGGAAGGTTATTTCAAATAGCCATATAATTATTACGGGTTTTCTATTCTGAATATTGAAAACGGACTTGTAGCAGCATAAAGTAACCTGGCTGAGGCCCTATGATTGGTCGGCATTTCCTCGGGAGCACCCGCCTCTAGCTCCATCAAAAAGTTGAAGCTCAAAACCCCCCCTCCCGCCATCCTAATAATATACAACACCAAGTCCACAATCACCATGACGACAACCGCAACTCCCCAGTCGACTCTCTCCTTCCCCCGAGAAACCTTTGCCAAACTCTCACCGCACCCTTATCTTCTCGCGCACCTTCGACCCACAACAAACAGCCCGTCAAAACGCGCAAACGGCCGCCAGACAGCCCAATTCCGAACCCCGCATATCAACAATGGCTCTCTCACACACGCCGAAGGAAGCGCGGTAGTACGGATAGGCGATACGACTGTCGTGTGCGGTATCCGTGGGGAAATTCTTCTTGCAAGCAATGTACCAAACTACCGTGTCGAACAAGGCGGAGAAGGAAGAGAGGGGTACAATGAGGCAAAGGAGTTGGATTTGTTGGTCCCGAATATCGAGCTTGCGACAGGCTGTTCGCCACAGTTTCTGCCTGGACAGCCTCCTAGTACGCTGGCGCAAAGCCTGAGCACCAGGGTTTATTCATTGCTGCACTCCAGTGGGCTTGTCGATTCGAAAGATTTGAAGATCTGGTATGCGCCACCACAATTCAGCGCGAAGGACCAGGATGATGACAAGATGGACGAAAGTGGTGAGGAAGAGGAGGAGGAGCTGGAAGTATTAGAACCTGAAGTAAAGGCTTTTTGGACCTTATACATTGATATACTGTTCATTTCCCTTGATGGGAACCCTTTCGATGCTGCGTGGGCGGCGGTCATGTCTGCGCTCAAAGATGTCCGATTACCGAAAGCGTACTGGGATCCGGATCGCGAGATGATTCTGTGTGAGGATTCAGTAGAGCTGTCGAAGAAATTGAGTCTGAAGGGTTGCCCAGTGGCTGTCACGTCATTGGTATTTCGGGCGAAAGAACAAAAGCAAAGCAGGGAAAAAAGATATTGGATACTGGTGGATCCAGATACATTTGAGGAGGGGCTCTGCGATGAAAGTGTAACAGTTGTTGTCGACTGCGGAGGTGGTGAGACAAAATTATTGGGAATCGAGAAGGCTGGTGGGACAGTCGTGGGCAAAAAGGAACTCAGGAGTATTGTTGAAATTGCAGAGAAGAGGTGGACGGAAATGAGTACACTTCTAAATGGATGAATTGTCTGAAGATGAGATTTGTGCGATTACAATGCCGCATTGCTCGCTCAACAGGGCCACTCAAACCCGGCATGAAAGGGCCATCACATATCGGCGATACTTCAAAGGATCGCGTCGAGACCGCTTCGCGCAGCAGAACGCCAGTCGGGCAAACGTTAGAGCTAGCGAATGACATTTGGGAATTGTAACGAGGTGTTTTCCTGTCATCAACTGGATGATGATGCACGACGAAGAGTAAGACATTGGAATCAACCAGTTACAGGCCATGTCCCAATTTGACGTTTAACAATTTCAGATATACCATCACTATGAAATTTATATTGCCACTCCGTACCCTTCCTGCTTGGCAAGGCCATGATTCCACTTGATTTTGGTTGTTCTCGTTTTCTCTCTCCCCCCTCCCCCCTTTTCTTTTTGTCCCAATAACAATTATTTTATTTGGAAGCTTAGCAAAGACTGTGTTTCGTAATCCTCTGTGTGTATGAAGAAATCATCAGCTGATTCTGCAAAAGACGGGACTTACTGCGACTTGCAAGACATGAACCAGGGCATTTTTGGTTACGGTACACCCATTGGACGCCATCACCACCAACTGCAAAAGGACCATGCATGAAGCTCGCTTGCAAAAGGACCGCCAAGGCCATCACAAGGCTGTGGACTTCGAGTCCTACAAAAGGACCAACTCACTTGCTCCTCATCTTTCACGAGTCTCTTGATTTCGATTCAGTAAAACCGCCGGGTACAACACCTCACTGCAATGGAAGAATTCTCTCAGCATTCATCGATGCCTCCACAGAGACCCTCATATAAATCAGTTACTCGAGAGTATACCTTGGCTGAATGGGAGGCGCACCGGGAATGGTTCACTGATTTCTACGTCGGAAAAGATATGAAGCTTCCTGAAGTTCAAAAGACGATGGTATCTGTTCATGGATTCTACGCTACGTAAGCATCTTGAGGGCCCGGCTTTCACTATCCAATCCTGAACTAGAGTGAAATGCTAATAGTATCATCATCCTTAGTGAGCGTCAGTACAAGCGCAAGATCAAGGCTTGGAAGCTCGACAAAAATATCAAAGAAGCTGATATGAAAATTATGCTCGAAAAACAACTGAAACGGAAACGAGTTGAGGGCAAAGACACCGAATTCCAGCTCAACGGCAGGGCTGTGCCCTCTCAAAAGATGGCTCGATTCTCGCAGAGGAAGGGCTTGACAGAAGACGAAATCATGCTTGAGCAAATTCGTGAGTTGATGTCTTGAATTATTAAAAACAATTGACCTAAGTAGTTCTGCAGCAACCCCTGGGTACATCAGTTACCAAACACCGAAAGCTACTGAGCAGGAACCATGCTTTGATGTTGATAGCTATGAAAATAACCGGGGATTGATAGCTGGATACTCACCGAGGAAGAGTTCAGCGGAAGAGGATTTTATAGACGAGCGGTTGCGTGAGTTGATGTCTTGGTTAGGAAAAAGCTATTGACTGATTAAATGTTGCAGTGAGCCCTGAGAGCATCAATAGCCAGACACTACATGCAATTGAGAAAATTTCGGCTTCTGGCGTCGATGAACATGAAGATTCAATGCAATCGATCGCTACTTCGATGTCAAAGACGACCATTTCTAATTCCTGCGGAAAGGAATCTTTTCCAGCGTCAAATTCTTCCTCTCCGTCCCCAGGA
Source organism: Cudoniella acicularis (assembly GCA_013054445.1). Classification (NCBI taxonomy): domain Eukaryota; kingdom Fungi; phylum Ascomycota; class Leotiomycetes; order Helotiales; family Helotiaceae; genus Cudoniella; species Cudoniella acicularis. Next base: position 60,045 of record JAAMPI010000093.1, on the reverse strand, counting down.
AGTTGCGAGCATCATTCCTCGATTTCAACATTAGTGTTTGAAGATATGACCTTGCAAGAAATATCTTTCTTGACAGCACGAGTAGGTCTATTATCGCTAAATAGATCAAGATGCTGACTATGTCCTCGCAGTTGACTTTCTTCCTTCTATACGAGGGCTTCCCGACAATTAAAACCATCGAAGTCAATCCCACGAGGTCTATTTTTGGACTGATGATTAACTTCAAAAAATTTCCTATTGAATACAATGGACCTTTTCACGTGTTCACGGCGGGCCAGCTACAGGATTATCCTCCTGCAATGATACCAAAGGCGATGTTACTCCTCTACGAAATCAAAGCCAAGGCTTGGAATTCCGGTCGTAAAATCAGAGGAGAGAGCGTCAGCCCACAGGAAATGCAATTATGTCTGGAGATGGTACTCTGGGTAGCTTCCGCTGACCTCCACAACCAACTTGACCAAGCTCCAGTAAGAACGTCATGGAGATTGTGGGGTCGCACATACTATTATAGGCGTTCGGGACTTATTATGTTGCCAAAAACCGATGGCCTTTATCCAGCAAGTCAATTCACCAGCTATATCACCGGTTATGCCGACAAAGAATGGATTAATAAGCTTAATAATTTCAAGATCTACTTGGAAAATATTTGGAGTCCCGACTTAGCCAACTATGACTTCAAAAATCCAACCACTAAGGACGGTTCCACGAATGAAGAATGGTCGTCAGATAAGGCTAGAATCACAGATTCCCCAGGACTATCAACAAAAATCTCACAACCTGTTTCCGGAATCAACAACTCCCCACTCGAACGATGCAGTCCCCGATACCACCTCTCACTATCCTCCGACTGGTACAGCCGAGATATATCATCAAGCAATCCGCTCTCACGTCTATCCCCCATTCCGATCCGGCCCTCGTCAATGAAAAGGGGCTTCCCGACCCCTGTTTCGAATTACCCCTACCTCAGCAAACTTCCGACTTCGACCCCCCAAACAGAGCCTACACTTCTGGCAGAAGACAAAGCTAAAACCCAGCATGTGACCGGAAATGGAAGCACAAGCGTGATAACCGAGGGGCAGATCATTCGGCCCAATGACTTGTCCAAGTCCCCAAACCAAAGTTACGAAGCCCAGCCAAACTCGCATCATCGTTCCTGGCACCCTGCACCGAAGATCTGGAAACCTTCCCACCAATTTAAAATGTGACATGACCCTCACCCGAACAGTACGCTAGCTTCTGTATCTAAGCCAGAAGTTCCTCTCTTAGAAGACAAGGGCCCTGAGCATAAGTGGAAGCCTCCGGTTGAATTTCACTTCAACCACTGGCAATGAAATACCTTTCCTGTCTACTCCTACTTCTTCTTACTAGCGAGTGCGCCTCTCCGTTCATCTCCTAAGATTTGTCGTAGTGTTATTTCCATTTACTCTCCTAGGGGTCAATGGGTCAAGGCGTTCCTTCCCTCTCTTCTGATTAACTGAAGCAAGAGAGGAGCAGGTAATAGAGACAAGAGGCTTTGGGGGGGTTGATCGTCTTATTTAGCGAAAGTCTTAGAAATTAACAGTTTAAAATCAGAATCAGAAAACCTAGCTACGCGGCTACGCTCTCCCACTCCCGTAACATTTATATTACTCCCTCCTTGCCTTCAATATAAGTAGACCCTCCTCTTCCTCTCCTAGCAATAAAATAGGTGCACCGTACTCCCTCCTAAACCTCTCCTAAAGAGTAGGGACAAGAAAGCAGAGACAGCTATTTCACTGACCACTGGCCACCCTCAATTGACACATATATATTTCCCAAGACAACTAAAAGCATTTCGATTCATCAACAAACACGACAAATACGCCTAAGTCGCCAATTAGCAACATGACCACCTATAAGTAATGGCCACGGGGGAAGCTACACCAGCTGTCCATTCACGATAGAGAGGGCGGAGTAGACAGGGGCTTGGCCTTAGACACGACACATCGACATCTTGTCCAGGGGGATGACGTATATGTGCTATACCGTCAGGCGTCTTAACTTTATTACGCGAACGGCCTTTGCTGGTAAACAATGATGCATAGTTTTAACTTCTTTCTTATGTAGATATTTTTCTGGTAGAGGAGTCTAGAGATGTGGCAGTTGAGATTAAGCGAGCAAGGTTTTAGGGGGGAGGGGCGAGTGCTTGGTATGATGAAAGTGAGAAAAAATTTCATACAGTTTGCACGGTGAATGCTTCACTTCAACGAGCGTTATTTGACTGAGAAACTATGATTTAAAGCAGTTGAAAAGTTCGGAATCTTCGCTGAACTGAAGCTATTTTTCCATTTAGAAATAGTCCTTCGCGCGAGCAAAACATTTTATTTCTATTTATTCTCTTCTTCTGGATCATAACATGACTAGCGCAGAATAAAGTATCCCGCTTATATGTTTATTTTTATGATGCCCATAACTCCTGCCTCAAGTTCAAGAAAAGAATGTATACTATACAATATGCTAAAAGCCTTTTTTTCAACTCAGAAGATCAAGATATCTTTTTAATAAACGGCCAGCCGGCTGCATCAAAATCCAACTTATTCCATCCAAAAGTAGCAGGATGAGCCGTGTTTTTGAAATTTTTGACTGAAAATAATTAGCACTCCCCAAATTCTTGTAGAATATGTCCGACTCACTATAATGATAATAAAGAATCACACTCCCACCATCCACGCTCCCATCATACAGCACGCCCTGACCACCTGGTGCATACACATCATCATGACTCCCCAATATCAAGGTCCCTCCATTCTCAGTCTTACAACTCTTTCCCTCGGCATCCACAAACGGGCCACTCGGGTTCTCAGACCGGCACACCATGATTTTATACTCATCCCCTGGAGGAATATTATAAGTAGGCGCGCAACAATATCCCGAGCTGAAAAACAAATAGAAGAATCTCTTGCCACCTGCTACAGGAGTCCACATAAACTGAAATGAGCCTTCACTAGGATTTTCACCAAGACCCAGACCTGTCGTGTGGTTGTATTCCAGATCGATGGGCGCGGAAGAGACATGAAGGGGGCCAGACATGTTTACTTGGTGTATGTCGTGCCAATAGGAGCCGAACGAAAGATAATACTTCTCGGGAGTATTGTCTTCGGCTGGGGCGATGAGGAGGTTCGGGTCGATGAGGTTGTATTGTTGGAAGTTTTCTGGGATGGAGAGGTTCGCGTGTTCGACCCACGAGCCGGTTTCCATAGTTAGGGAAGAGGCTACGCTGATGTTTGAGTAGAGGTTTGTTCCGTGCACGTCGTGTTGGTGGTACATGTAATATGTGTCTCCGACTAGATGGACGTCCGGGGCCTATGTAACCCCGTTGTTAGTAAATCACAAATTTGCAGATTCGTAGAAAAGGTAGACACTTACACCGAAGCCAGTAGGAAGAGGATCCGGTCGTTCAGTCCATGCTGCAGACAGCGATGGTGCAGTTCGAAGGTTGCCTCCTGAACCAAATAGAAAATATGTTCCATTGGTGTGCCTGATCAAACTTGGGTCATGAATTGTGCAGTTTCCTGGATACGGCTCTGGGTCAGGCCATTGTGCAACAGCTCTAGCAACAAGGAGCGCTGTGAAAATACGACTGAATGGATTTGACATTTTGAAAGTGAAGAAAATCGTGATACCGAAGCATTTAAAAAAGACTTCACACTAAGGATTACGTTGTGAACTTTATACTTACTTTCACTTTCAGCTGATCGTCGTTCAATTAATTAACCTTATGTCAGATGTGAGTCCCACTGTTCTTGAATCCTGTTGTTCACGTAAGAATTGTTACAGCCGATCGCCTGTATTGAAGGGGGCTCTGTTTCGCTCCTACCCGGGTTTGGAAGAAGCCTATTCGTCAAGCCCTTTTTCCAGGGAACGAGGCGAATAGACTTCTGACAAAATCGAGGACGGAGCACTCATATTTTCCGGAAGCCTATTTGTTCGAATACGGGCGTTTTCAGGGGCTGCGCCCCGGTGAGAAGAGCCAACCAGTCACCCTGTACAAAGCTTTGATCGGAAGTTCTGAACGCACTCCTGGGAATGAAGAGTACAAGCCACCTTTAGAATCATACACATAAGGGTGAAATACATCTTCCCTAATACCTACGTTTAGGCCTGTCGCGTACCCCTGGGTAGATCTTCTCAGAAGGATTTTTCGCTTTCATTCGCCTCTGATTGGTCAGACATAGGAGAAGAACGGAAGTTTCAAACCTCTTATTTTCGGAGATTAATAAAGTTTTAACTCTAATTTCAACTACTTTTCAAACGGCTACTCTTTTGAAGCTTATGCCTAATCGTATTAAAGTATATTTTTAAATTCGCTGCTAGAATCATGATTTGGTTTAAAAGTATAACTCTAAAGAGATCTTTACACGAACTTTGTCTCAAAATTGGAAAAGAAATCGAACGTAGAGAGCGACGATAACTCCCGCTCCAAACAGGTTCGAGCAGCATGCAATTTCATTGTCGAGTTAAAGGTAAGCCATCCATATTGGACCTTGGTGGGTCAACAATCGAAATAGTGACCTCATAACACTTCTTCCCTTCAACAATCACCTTCCGTATCGAGGATCTCACGGTACTCCCATCCGGAAGATTCTTCTGGATACGGTCCATGCACACTTCGGTAATAGTAGCTAACTTTGACGGTGGAACATAAGTTACGCAACCAATTGACTCAGCTAGGGGATTGTCCGTCATGACGTCTCTAGGTTCTTCGTAGTCACCAATACACAATTCGATATCTGAATATATTCTCCTATCACAGAAACCGAACGTGAATGCGAACCGAATTCCGGTTTTCTCGTACACCAGTACTAGAGCCTCATCGCCCATGAGGTGTAGAAAGTACACCCCCTTTTCGTTATTAGGGTGGACGCTTCCCGCGGATACGCCTTTGGCGATGAGAGAGTAACCGTGCTGTTGAATTAATCGGTGATTTAGCAGCCATGATGTTCATGAGAAGGAATTCTCTCTTTCTCGGATTTAAAGATTGGATTTTCTAGGCTGTCTAATACAGAGGGATGTGGTTTCTTCAAGAGGCAAATTGCTCGGTTTGTACTGTAATTCATGACAACGAACTCGATAAAACTGGCCTGGGTTACATTTCCTAAGGAATATACCAACACGGCCATTTTCCGTCTCGCAATTGAGCCAAGCCACAAAAAGATTAATTTGCCGAAGCAAGCCCAGCCCGACTGATCGATCCGTTACCGCTTCGAGGCAAAGTTGTATGCGTAAGCCTTTGTTCGTCATAGAGTACTCGTGATATTGATTCGCATTGAGCTCGTATTTAATCTTCATGTTTGAACACTCAGCAAACGCATTAGGAGATGGTGCAAGTGGCCCATCAAACTCCCCAGGTCCAGTCCACGCAAAGATAGAGTGATCGTCGGAAGTCTTTAGGATCTCATTTTGTAGTCGGATAAACGCCTTCTGGCCTTCGCCATATATCATTGGCATATGAACGTCAAATAGGCCGAGCAAACAGTATGCCATGTCTTCGACCCGCGTGGTCTGCCTTTTCCCAGCCCATGACATGATTTTAGCAACACAAATTCCCACTTCCTTGTTGAGAAGCACAGGAATAGGAATGCCAGTAACAAGAGCAATATCTTCTCGGAGACTTGACTTCGTGCCTATTTCGTTCCAGTTTTGGCCGAAGAAAACAACAGAAAAGGGTGCAATTAATTCTTGCAACGTCCAACCCCTAGTGAACCATCTGCTCATGGTAAATTTGTCGTGAAATTCGACGTCGACTAAGTACGCATAACATTCTGTGGCATTTCGATACCACCTGAACATAGAATTGATCGCTTCCGATAGTTCGGCGCTATTCGTCTTGTCGATACAGCAGGTATCAATCCAAACATATTCGAAGCCGTCGGAAGCTGCTTGGGTACAGCAATTCTTGATCTTGATGAAACCAGCGAGGTTTTGTAATTTTTTGTGGGAGCCTTGAATATCCTGCCAGGAGATCTCGCCTTTCCCCCATACGTGTGAAAGTATGGCATAGTGTGGCGTACTCTCCTCGTCGAAGAAAGCAGAGGGTTTAAGAGACTGTGTGTGGAGCAGCCACATGTTTTCCGATGTGCCAATTTCGACAAGCCAGCTTCAAATCCAGGGGAATGATTGTTTTCGCACAGGGGTTGTGATGAGGAACAGGACAAAACTGAAAAACGGGGAGGCTGTATTTAATTTATGGGATGGTTGCCTCAAATGTGGCAGCTGTGCGGCTGCGCCACAACTGCGCTATATCTTCCACAGGTTGGAAAACGCTCACTTAGTCGCTTTATACTTCGGAAAGACGGCGAATTATCTCAGAAGGTTAGAGCCACTTCGTCCGCTTATACAGAATCTCTTTCTTCTATTTTTTTTTTCCTTCCATTTATCAAACGCATCGTAAGTTAGCTCATCCTGTGCTTTTGCGCAACACGCTTCAAAAGTTCAACACTTTTGAATTTAGTTAGAAACGAATACTTTAATATTTCGACTCTCATAAGAGCCTTCTATTAATTAAGTCTATATAATTCGAAATTTAATTATTAATTATTTTATTATTTTAAAGTGGTTTTGAGCCTTTTCGCTTAGTCACGAACATAAGGGGTCACACGATAAACTAGAACACTTCAAAGATATAAAACACCCACTAAATGATTTTTTTTTTTGGATATGGACAGGCTAAGTGACACTAAGAGTTTTGAAATGTTTATTGATCGATTAATCAAGCGTTAAAACGCTCGCCAAGTTGCTAACATTGTGAAGTGAACCTCACGTAATTAATGCCTAGCTCCTTTGCAGATAATTTTTCAACCCTCTAAGGAAGCAGGGATCTTTCTAATCCTAGAAAGTTAAAAAATTTAAGACTATATTATCTGGGTATCGATGCTCGAAATTTACTACTGTCTTCAAAATCGCTTTTTAATAGAGGAAGTTATAGAAATGCAGGGTAAAAGATACCCCGCATCATGTTTTACAGCACCGACATCCCCTCTTTGCTCCGGGATAACGAACACTCGAATCAAAGGCCGTAAAATATTACGTACGTACAATTTCGAAACTATTATCATTGTCCATCATTCTTCTTCTTGCGGTCCCAAGGGGAGGGAATAGGGTACTTCTAATGCCGCTCTATTGCCCGTCCATCTTCATCATACAAAATAATTCTCTCATAATCATCTCTAGTCTCCCACTCCCTCTTCATATGCACCCTCAGCGCCGACTCCAAATTCGAAATAAATGACTCATATTGCCCATTATCTTTCGGCTCCGAATCAGCCTCCTTCACATACTCCAAAGTCTTAAAAAACAACTCTTCCCTCGACAATTCATAATCCGCCTCTATCAACGACCCCTCAAAAGGTTTCGTCACAAGACCAAGCATTCCAAATACTCGATCTCTAATATCAGTGCATTTGAAATCACGAACCATCCTCATGAGATCTGTAAGCGAGAAATGAGGTCGGGTATAGGTATTCCCTGCTGTTTGGCGGAGAAGGAGAACCTCTGCTCGTTTATTGAGTATGAAGTTTGCGCTGGAGGGGAATTGGAGTTTGCTGGACGCGGTGTCGAGCCATTCCCAGTGTAGCAGTCGTGTGTCGCAGAGGATTATTATTTCGCGAGCGAGGAGCAGCTCTTGAATTATCCAGACGCGTCTCCAGTAGCCTCTATTGCAGAGAGTTCGTACGGCGGACGGATTTTCCTGTCGGGGTCGAAGGGATGGGGGATTTGGTTGCGGATCAAAGTTGATGGGACTGGGATTGAAGCAGGCGTCTATAATGCAGTCTATTGAGAAGTTGCTTGATTCGCTTTCGTGTCCTAACCAGAGAAGGACACGATTGGCAGCAGAGAAGATATCGCTCATCATGTTGACTTGGTAGTTACGCTCTTGGTCGTTGTTTTGGTCGATGCAGATGGCGTCAATCCAGAAATACTCTGTTGATCGGAGTTGAGGATTTCCGCCATGGTTACTCTCTCCATCTGCTCTCACCCACTGGATTTCGATGTTTGAGTCTGTGCTATCTTGTTGCGGAATGATAGGAACCAGAACCTCCCCGCTTCGAATTGTGTTCAAAGCATGCCAGAGATTCTGACGGATTGGAAGCGACCTTCTATCAATAAGAATATTGCATGGGTCTTCAGCCCATCCCCACTTATATGAGAGAGCAACGAATGGTGTGTTATCTGATAATCGAACTGTCTTGAGACGACATTGGATGGTTGAGACATCTTCGGTTTGAGGCAAGATTTGAAGAAGTCTCAGTTCTTGCTTCTGAGAATCAAGAGCCTCGTACTTGAATAGCTCCAAGGAGGTCATTACGGACTCTTTGGTACTGACTTCAACACCTGTCAGCAAATCGAGCCTCGAGAACAGTTGAGGGACCCGTTTGTACTGTAAATATTATAAAAAAATATCATGAACGCAAAAAGAGACGAATGAACTTACCGAGCCAACGATATCTGCAATAGTCTTCAAAGACTTTTTAGATTTAGTTGTTCGACTAAGCCGAAGCTAATCGCGTACTGAAGCTAGATGCCTACGTTTTTGGTTTGTAGTCGGGATATATTTAAGTCCGTCAAAACATTTGGTTTATCTGCTTAGTGCTGACTCAAAAGTGGGTCATCGCCTTCCATCAATGCAAGGCTCAAAAAGACAACATCTTGCAGTGAACAGTCGCTGTAATTTAGCGACAACCCACTAATTTTCAGGGTCGCGCACGCTGTATTGTAGCGAGTATCCCTACACCAAGCGAACCCCCTTTCTTCCATTCAACGTCAGTCGCCTCCAAAATCCACCTAAACCCTCCCCTTCACAACAGCCCTCACCCTCTTGGACCGCTTCCTCGGAAATGCGGTATGAAAATCAAACCTAAACCTCACATCACCCTCATCCGTCCCAAACAACGCCATTTCCCACCCCACCATAGCCTTAACCGCCAAAAACATCTCCACATACGCCAAATTAATCCCGATATAGCTCTGTCCCCCTTTATTAAATGCCATTTGGTATTTCCTCCTCTCCATCCCGTCCTTTCCCATCCACCTCTCTGGACGAAAGGCCCATGTATCAGGGAAGATGTCTTCATCGGAAGCCTCACAGACATGGATCGATAGCAACAAAAGATTGACATTCGAGTATTCAAAGAGGCCTACCGTGTTGATAACAAATTCTGAAAATGGAAAGAAGCGAATCTCCATTGCCTTATACGATTTGTTACACCAACAGTTATTTTACACGGTTACACAATCAACGGCTAAATTGATTACTGTTTTAAATGTAAGGCACAGTGCGCTTCATGAGGGAAGATCCTATCGCATTTAGTATCCAACCAATAAACGCTTGATTTTTGTAATAGTGGACCGAACAAATCCGCTGGCAGTACGAGTGGAGACATGTAAAACTCAACTGACAATTGGTTGCTGGGATAAAATTTTACAGGAATTGTTTTAGATACGAGCACGAAGAACAGCAAAGAACGAGTCACTCCCCAGCAGCCATTCCCCATGCTGTGTACAATAGACTTTCAACTTTGAGCACTTTCAGAAGATACAAGGGCTGCAAGTCATCTGATCTATTCGACGCGTGTTTCATCCACGAACGGCTAACTTGCCGAAGAAACATCTCAAACATACCCACCAGTCGTAACATAGGAAGGAAGCGAATGGCGGAAGGCTGAAGCTATCGAGAACAAAGAAAATAATAAGTGATAGGCAAAAGTCTCAGTGCATCCATTGGGGCTGTGCAGGTCACGGAAAGTCTTGGCTTGGGGGAGTGATGCAAAATAACGACGACACATAAGACGACGATGACGACGCCGATGAGACGAAAAGTAGAAGCCTCAATTGCCACGACGACGAAGACATTTATATTCAGACTGCTGGCACAAATTCCTCTCTCTGCAACGGCTCCAAAGTAAAAAACGGACGCAACCACGAGGAACCTTGGAAGAGGCGTGTTTTGATTTATTTTTGGAGAAAACGCCTCGACATTACGACCAAAACAAGCTTACAAGCTCACAAGCTCATAAGGCCAGGCAAGGCAAGGAAAGGCCGGGCAGAAAGGCGGCGATCTGGACCCTTAAACTCCGACAGACTCGGGACATCACAGGTTCGCGAGGCAGCCGATTGTTTGACCAGACAGACCCCACGACCATCTCATCTCGTCTCGTACCTGCGCCGCAACACCATAAACAACCAGGAAATCAACTTACCCTCCTCTTCTGCCAGTCCGTCGTATCCATCTAGTACAATTCTCCGCGAAGAAACTACCACCGCAGCCATGAAGGCCATGAAGAGCATGAACGTGAATCGCATGCTAGGCTCGCTGAAGCGCAGACGTAGGCGTCAAACGCCCATCCCTCGAAGTAATTCACAAACTGATTTCTTTTTAGCTAGAGATGAAGCCCCATCAGATGCACCGGTTGATCCGCAGAGCGATACTCCAGAAGCAGCCGCAATGCGGAATGTGGTATGTTATGGCTGACGGGAGAGCGACTGCCTGCCTGGAAACATTGCTGATATGCGCCCAGCGATTATTCTGCGAATCTGGCGGCCCCAATGGCTCTGTATGCCCTCCAATTTTCCGGCAAGCCGCGGATTCATCTGCTAACATGTCTATAGGGCGAGGAAGTCCTCTTCTTGCCAAGTATCGTCGAAGCCTGCGAGTCCTCTCCTTCCGCAGCAAAAGAGTCTGCCTACCTTATCCGGAAGTTCCTCTCCAAGGACCACTTCAGCAAACCGTACATACAATACAATGCTATAATGTTGATTAGAATTCTGGCAGACAATCCAGGCAAAACGTTCACGCGGAATATTGATACGAAGTTTGTTCAGACCGTGAAGGAGTTATTACGAGTCGGCCGAGATCCCAGTGTCAAGCAGATATTAATGGAGACACTGGACACTTTCCAAAGAGATAAGGCTGCAGATGAGGGATGTTTTCAATTGAATGAGATGTGGAAGAAAGAGCATGAGAGAATGCTAAAGATTCATGTGCGTACTTTCCCTCATACACCTAACCCGGAAACCTCCTAACTGACTGCTACAGGGACCTGGAGGACCACGCACAATGAACGCCCCTCCGTTCGATCCAAACGCCCAGAACTACTTCTCTCGCAATCACCACAGCCGCCGTCTCCCACCACCCCATGAACTCTCCTCCCGAATCGAAGAAGCCCGCACCTCTGCCCAACTCCTCTCCCAAACCGTTCAATCCACACCCCCATCCGAACTCCTCCAAAACGACCTAGTCCGCGAATTTGCAGACCGCTGCCAATCCGCCAGCCGCAGCATACAAGCCTACATGATCGCGGAAAACCCCTCCCCAGACAACGACACCATGGAAACATTAATCGAGACCAACGAACAACTCGCCAAAGCTATGAGCCAACACCAGCGCGCTGTCCTCTCCGCCCGCAAGCTCCTCGGCCTCGGAACCCCAGGCGAAGGCAACACCCCTCCACCGCAAAGAACCGAATCCGGCTTTGCGCCTCCTCCTGGCCCCCTTTCAAACCAAAACAACGGCATTATCCTCTCTCAACCACCTCTCCCCTCTGCCCGCCCATCCCGGAGAACAGTAGCGCCCCAAATTCCCCCTCCAGGCGACTACCTCCCCACTGACTCCTCAGACCACGAATCCGAGAACCCCTTCGCAGACCCTACACCCTCCAATAAAGCTACCGCTTCCTCCTCCAGCCGCCCTGTAAAACCTCCCTTCCCAGAAGACAAACCCCCCACGCTCACCGGACAATTCAACGACCGCCTGGGAATCGAGCCCTACCACCCCGGCTTCAAAGAAACACCAAGCTATATGGGAAGACAGGACAGCAGCGTTGGTAAAGTAACGATGCATGCCGCAAATCAGAACCCCTCGGAAGAGGACGACGTAGATGAGGAGACGGCGAGGGAGTATGGTATTCCTGCTGAGGGACAGGCGGCTGTTTATAGGTATTAAGCTTTAGTGGACTTTCTTCTTAGGCGTGGACTTTTTAATGAGAGAGAGTATTTGTTGAGTAAACAGTGCGAGAACAATGCATTCATGAATGAAGATAGTAGGATTTTAACTTAGGGCTGAGGTTGAGGAGATAAGAAAGAAAGGGTGTTTATTGTACGGTGAAAGAGGAAGAGGAAGAGGAGTGTCCATTACACAGGTGTATTCTTCATTAGCCTCTATGTACTGTACTTACTGAGCGAGTGCCGCATGTTGCATTTTCTTGATACCAATCGATCATTGGTCAACGAATGAGATTTATGATTTTTCATGCCTACTTACTTACCTGCGTACCATCTTCCACGAGAAATGAAAGCGTGATCTGAAAGAATCATTTAAGTGACTTGAAGGTGATGTCGTGGAATGGCTTGGTTCTGGTCGACTTGGGAGATCAGGTGTCTTGGGCAGACTTAGTTGCCACGGTTATAATTTCCGAGAAATCCGATCCCACAATCAGTTATTCACAGATCAAAGCATTCAGGGAGTTGGGGGGGGGGATCGCATTTCATTCATCATCTCATCCACATCTACGGTATCAACCTCCTCCACCCACCATCATCTCAAGTTAATGAGCCCCATACACTCCCCTCAAATATCAGACAAAGGCAATATCCCATCCCATCTATGCATCACTTGACACATATCCAGAAAAAAAGAAGAGCTTGCCTCCATCCTTACAAATCGCTTCCTCTCTTTCCTCTCCCTCTAACTCCAACTCGAGCCAATCTCTCTTGAATCTGCTCATTCACTCTCTAGTCACCAGCTTCACAACGGACCCAATCCGGTCGATCGTCGTGAGGGTTACAGAACAGGGCCTTCTTCCTTTCATCGCCATCTGCAAATTCCATTAAGAACTGCAGTCACAACAAAAGAAAAAAAGTTACATGATTTTTCAGGTGACATAGCTCTCTTCATATCGTCTTCGCGGCTTCCAACTCCCAGGTGCACTTTTTCTGGGGATGCGGTTTATCGAATGGTCGTAAAATGAAACATGGCGCGTTGGTGTAATAAACTGGGGTATTGGCGCGGTGCGAAAAGGGGTCTTTGTAGAATTTTATACAACGGGTTGGTGTTTGTTGTGCTGGTTTGGTGCTATACGTGTTATGCTGTGCAAAACAGTTCGAGTCGTTCGTTTCGATTCTCAGTCGACTTCGCCGGAATCCGATCTCCTCGATGTGGGGTGGTGGTGAACAAACAGCTGGTGGCGATTAGGGTGAATGATAAAGCAAAAATAACGCCTTGGTCGAGGACAAGACCCCTCATTTTGACCAGTCGAAGAAAATATGGAATGTAGAAAGCGATCGTTGATCCCCGTGAGCTCTATGTGTAGACGTAGTGCGCCGGCCCTAGGGAGGACATTAAAAGTGATAGTCTTGGACGCGTGCGATCGAATGAAGACCGATCAAGTTTGTTGAGTGCCTTGGATGCCACCAATTTGGCGCTTGACCTGTTCACGTGCCCATCGCGCAGTATCGATAGTGCGAGCTTGGAACTCCCGGTTTTGTCGGGTCTCCTTAATCATTTGGGTCACCCATTCGGCGCGGTAGAAATTTGAGAATTCGCCATTTGGGAAGGCATCAGCAAGATCACTATACTCATTAGCAAAGCCACCAACCAAGTTCGAGATTTTCTTACCCAATAACACCCATAGCAGATCGCATGAGAGCATCGCTTCGATTTTGATCGATGAAGACGACATTCAGAAGCGAGAAAACCGACTCAACGTAAGGTGCAAGGAGGGCAGCTGGTTGATTATTAGCAATTGAAAACTTCATGGGAAACAATTTACTCACTCTTGTCACCGCTCTTCATCGCGCCAATGATTCCACCCCATGCATCCATAATGCCCTCGCGTAGCGAAATGACATAGTCGAACATCTCATATGTTCCATCTGGGCTTGCCTGGACACCAGCTGCTTGCTGGAGAACTTGAGCAACGACGGAGAGGTAAGTCTCGAAATGGCCGCCAATTGCGCCGGCAATATCTCCAAAACATTGCAGGATAGCAGGCTTGAATTGATTAGCAAGTGCTGTACTCTGTGGCAAATGTTAGTGTGGGATCAACCTGGCTATCCATGGCAGTTCGGGATAAAAATGCCCGGTTTCCATTTCAAGCAAGAGAACAACATACCCTTAAATTGTTGAGTAGATAATTCATAAATGTGTCACAATATGGCTGGCAGAGAGGACCCATCGAGCGGGTAATGTCGCTAACCAGACCAATTGCCATCGAGCACAGGGCTGGCTCTTCTTGGTTTCCAAGGGCGTTATACAGGAAGGGTGAGAAATGTTCCATGAATGGAGCAAACCCATCCTCGAGGGCGTTGGCTAAGCTGCTGACCGTAGCAAAGACAGCGTCTGGAACACTTGACTTCGGACCAGCTGTTGTCAGAATTTGGAGCAGGACACCCATAATGCGATGTGCTTGTGGGGCAATCTCCTTCTCGAGACGTTGGATAATGGCAAGAAGTACAGTGCACAAGCTGGTTTGCATCTCCTCAAGAGTAATCTTGTCTTCAACACTGACAACTTGCGACTGGAGAGGGATGGTATCTTCCAAACGCTTAATGATAACGTCCGAAAGTGATGCAACGGCAGGCAAGCTATCATTGGCAGCATTTTGCACGAAAGTATTCAGGACTTCATAAGCAGCAGTTCGGAGTTGGTTGTCAGCATCAGGTCGCTCAGTGACTTGAAGGAGGCGTGAGATGCTCTCATTGAAATGGGGGGTCAAGGGGTTTTCTTGGCAACCAATTTCGCCGGAAAAGCGCTCAGCAAGATTCATCAAAGCCCAACAGCATGAACCGGCCATCTTTGGACTACTGATCAAACCCTCGAAAAGAGAAGCAATTAGCTTAGGAAGGTGAACGACAGGATCAATAGCCTCTGAGCAGGCTTCTGTGATACGACCAAGTGCATAAGCCGTGGAATCCTTGACATGGATAACCTTATCGTCCATCATATTGATAATGACTGGGAGAGCTTGCTTCACGATTGGCTCAATGGTCTTGTCTTCGGGTCCCTCCATAATGGCACCAAAGGCGGACACGGCAGCATCACGATGGTGCCAGTCCTCGGAGCGCAAGTTGGCTTCGACGAAAGACAGAACGGGTTGAATAACTGCTCCACCAACAGCTTGAGCATAAAGTTGTAGACATTGGTAGGCGGCTCGGGAGAGATTATATTCGTCATCACCGGCGTCTTCGTCCTGCTTTGTCAAGAGCATCAGAAGAACTGGAACAACCTCGTTCGTTGCGACAGCGCAGAAATGGAAGATTGGTCGTATTTGATCGGTTCGGTCAACCTGTTTTCGTATTAGCGATATTCACCAAAAGCAATATACTTCAGCTCACCTGTGCATTATCATCCTCAATGGCAATCTCCTCTTCGCAGACTGTGCTCCAGAACTCAACAGCCAGCTTCGCTACATCTTCCTCCTCGCTCTTCATGCCCATAATGGTGAGTCCGAAGAGAGCCTTTTCCATGTAGAAGCGCATCAGTTCGTAGTATAGTGACATGATCCTATTCAGACATCCAAAAGCACCCTGTTGTATGCGGGAATCCGCAGCTTGTGTAGCCTCGCAGATAACTTGCATGATGTAGTTGCGCTCGCCCTCGTTCTTGAAGTTGCTGTCCACAAACTCGAGGGAGTCTCCGAGAGCATATATAGCGGCCAGACGAACTTCCGGATTTGGTTCCTCTTTACGAGCACCTTGAACGACGGCAGTAAGAATGGCGTTTGAGTGTTGAACAAGGCTCGCTCGCAACTCTGGATCTTGGCTTTCGCAGATAAATCCTATGGTTGTGAGAGAAGCTTGCTTTAGGTGGTCGCCGCCTTCGCCAACATTTCGCACCAAACTGGGCATAAGCTCGAGCCATTGGTTGCGTGGGAGTTCAATAGCAGCTATCGAAGCTATAACTTGTGCTGCTGCTTGACCAGCTTGTGCGTTAACGGAGCCAAGAGCCTGAAGTGTCAACTCCTTGACGCGTTTCTTTGTATCATCCGCCTGTGCAAGCCATTTTTCTTGTAGATCGTGTAATCGGGCATATTCGCGCGCTGTAAATGCGTTCTTTAGGGCAATACCTGCTGCAGCTCGCACTGGACCCTGTGCCTCTTCATTTGCAAGTTCTTGAACGAGGGTAACAAGGTATCCGGACTAGATCAGGCGAGTTAGCATGCCAACTTTGCGCCTGGCAGAGATGCGGTCAGGATCAGAGAACTTACAAAATTTGTCTCAGCGGCCGACGTGAGCTGTTGCTCAGCCGCATTTCGTATCGTAGCATCTAGAAGCTGTTAGCAGGCGTTTCAAAGAGCTGCCGGGTCCGTTCAGGACGCGGAGGGCCAGTGACTGACCAGCGGAGAAGGTGTTCAAGAGCACCGAATTGACATCCATCTTCGCGATTCACAGCCGGTGCGCTGTGTGTCCAGTGTATGTTTTGAGTGTACCTGGCGGTGTAGAGAAGAACCAGAGCTGTCACTTGGTTTTGTGGAGAGAGTCTCTTTGGTGTGAGACGGGCGTTTTTAAGAATCAAGAAGGTCGAAGCTGTGGTTGAAGTCCTGGCGATGGTCTTTCAGAAGCGAAATTCCGCGTTCTGTTGACAAGGCGTTACAGTGCAGGGCTATTGTGTATAGCGACCGAAACCCGTCAAGGAAAAAAGATTTTACTGCCTGTCAATGAGGCGAAGGAGCGTAGAGAATCACGAATTGGAAAAGCAGGAATGTTCTGCGATTTGACTGCAGATTTCAATACAGATTCGTTGTTGATTTCTTCCCACATTCACTGATTCGATGCACTTCCCTGCGCTACCTCCCCTAGCGCAGCAATAGGCTGCCGGCACGTGATCAAATCAATACAAACCCTTGTGGGGCATTTATGCTCGGGGCCACGCCGGTCTCAATTCCCGAAGCAGATTACAATTTTTCAATGAAGCTGGATCTCGCTCACTACTACATGCCAGCTGATGAATTCACTTTTTTTCCCTTCCTGCGATAAATGTTGATGATGCCACCCAGGTATAACTCGTAAAAGCAATGCAAAGCTGAAACTACCCCTCCATAAGGTCCGTCCCGCCACCCCGCATTACATCCCATTCGCCTTTGCCTCCAAAACACTCACAGCATCTGGACCACTCTTTGGAACTCCATTCGGCTTAGGGATGGAAAGATTTTCATGGCTCTTTGGGCTTCCATTGAGATCGAGTTCTTGACTCGGAGATGGACCATGCTTGCCTCGGAGCAACAAAGGCGTATTGGGTCGGCTTGTGATAAACTGCTTCGATGTTAGACAACCGATTTATCACTGTCGGTACAGGAAGACTTACGCTACTCGCGGCACTCAAGAGCGCAATCAAAGAACTTTGCACCACATCCTCATGAACACCAACACCCCAGACCTTTTGCGAAGAGCCAGCAGCGGTACATTCAATGTATGAAGCAGCCTTGACATCTCGACCTCCACCAATAGCGTGCTCCTTATAGTCAGCAACATCGAGTTCGACGCCAATTGAAGAGAGAGCATTGGCCAAACTGGAAATTGGTCCATTTCCACTGCCGTGAAGTTTATGCTCTTGACCATCGATATTTATAACACCTTCGAATATTCTCTTCATGTTCTTAGTATCTGGAGTCTTGCCAAATGCAGGAGGTGCAGGCGAGACCGATCGGTCAGTGCTTATACTATAATCTACCAAAGTAAATCTAGGGTTGTCTTTGAGGAAATACGTCTTTTCGAAGAGATCTTGGATTTCACTCGACAAAAGTTCTCGGCCAACTTCATCCGCGTGCTTCTGGACAATACGGCTGAAAGCAACTTGTAAACCACGAGGTAAATCGAGCTCGAGATTTCGGAGAATGATCCAGGCAGCTCCACCCTTGCCGCTTTGTGAGTTGACTCGGATAATTGCTTCGTATGTGCGACCAATATCTTGAGGATCCAATGGAAGGTACGGGAGTTGCCACTGATCTTCGTTTGTAGCCCCTGCCTTTTTCCGGACCTGGAAACCTTTCTTGATGGCATCCTGGTGTGAACCACTGAATGCGCAGACTACAAGAGAACCACCGTAGGGTGCTCGAGGATGTACGGGAATCTTGTTACTGACTTCCACCACGTCGATCACCCTGTTGAGATCTGAAAAGTCGATTTTGGGATGTATACCTTGAGTGTAGAGATTCAAAGCTAGGGTGACAAGGTCAACATTTCCAGTTCTCTCGCCGTTTCCAAAGAGACATCCCTCGACTCTGTCTGCTCCAGCCATTTGTGCTAATTCTGCCGCTGCAACTGCGCAGCCTCGATCATTGTGTGGGTGGAGAGAAACGCAAAATTTCTCCCTTTCGGTCATATTCCTGCAGAAATATTCAATTTGATCGGCATAAACATTCGGCGTAGACATTTCAACCGTGGCTGGGAGATTGAAAATAATGGGATTTTCCACAGTAGGACCCCAAGCTTCCTTGACAGCTTCGCAGATTTGGATTACAAATTCGGGTCGGGAATCTGAGAAGCATTCTGGACTGAATTCGAACGCCCATTCGGTGCCAGCTTGCGCCGGGTCGTCTTTGGTGATTGATCGTGCATATTTTGCACACTTGACTGCCAATTCCAAATTCTGTTCTTCTGTCATGCCAAACACTATACGTTGAAAGCATTCACTGGTAGCAACATATACGTGTAGGAGAGCTTTCTTTGCACCTGTGAGAGACTCCACTGTACGCTTGATGAAATCTTCTCGGCAGGGCGAAAGAACCTGAAGCCAAACATCGTCGGGCACTACTCCGGGGGTTTCAACAAGGCGTCTCGTAAAGTCGAAATCAGTTTGCGACGCTGATGGGAAGGAAATTTCGATTTCTTTGTACCCAAGCTCGACTAACATCTTGAAGTATGTGAATTTTTGTTCCCCATCCTAGAATTGTAAAGTTAGAATCTGCGAGATTTTGGGGTTATTGGAAACCTTTGGCGTACCATGGGATCGACCAAGCTCTGGTTGCCATCCCGCAAATCCGTCGAAAGCCATCGTGGGGGTTTCTCAATTGTCTTTGAGGGCCATTGTCTGTCTGGGAGAGCGAGAGGCTTGAAAGCTTTGTATTTCTTTGAGGGATCCTTGAGCCTGCAATCAAGAATCTTAGCTTCGACTGCGCTACAATAAGAGGCGCAAAGAGTTCTTACATGGGCATCTTGATGGCGGGGTGGTAACGAAAGGAGAATTCTTCGGCAGATCCTGAACTTGCTTTTTACGGTTGGTCTCACAAACAAATTCGACGTTGTGTTGTCAAAGATTCCAAAATGCGAGATGTGAGGGTGATGTTTGGGTGGGGTGCAAATTAAACAGAGAGAAAAAACTGTTTGGACGAGAGGATTGACTCATTCAAAATTTGTCTCCCCATTTCTGTTGTCGCCGAATGGCGGGGCGATTTTATTGATCGGCTCGGCTAGGCTAGGCACAGTTCGCGGGGTTGACGTTGACGCAGCACCCCCCTTCCCCGTCCGCTGCATGCACGTCACAGACATATTTGACGGTTAAATTCAAATTGAGTTTATGCGGTCCTATAAGAGGTCTTCTTTACGTCTATACTTTCCAGTATGCAAAGACACAAGACGAGTGACGATTGCTGCATACTGCAATGGTACCCGAAATCCGGATTCTAAAACAGGGGTCTTTGTCGGATTTGTTAGAATCGGACCAGAATGGTATCCTGATTGGTCTGGCGTCAAAGAAATTCTAGGAAAGGATCACCTCTTTTGTCCAAAAACAAGCAAATTTCGCAGTTGCAAAAAGGGTGGCACACCAGGGGAGATACTCGTGAACCGTGAGCCTTCTTTGAACAGTCTAGAATCTCGCGATACAAAACCCTATCCCTGGAATGAAGACGAAAAAATTAGAAGGGATAATTTATTTTCTAAATATCTCTATATCCGTTAGTAACTCAACCTCGTGGGCCGAAAAGTGGCATATTATCGGGCATCTTGTAAAGATTTACTAATTAAGCCACTGAGTTATTCGCAGATACAAAAATATTTATAAATCAATCTCGTCAGTGATCCATAGATTCAAAGGTATTTAAATATCAAGTTCATGAGTTATTCCCAAATTCGCAGAAATTTCTTAATTGAAAGTCTCTATTAGTATTGTTATATTTATATGTATTCTAAGTAAATACTGCCATATCAAGAGATCTAGCACTGGTTAAAAGTCTTATAGTTCGTGAGTATCTTATCCTAGCATGCTACCCTTTTCTGGCATTCGCGACGCAAAGAAATCATTCAAAGAAAACATCAAAATTTCTTTAAAAGTAGACAAATAATTTTTCAATCGCTCTTTTGCTGGGCAAGTACCTCTAAGCTGGCAAGTCCACTAAATATCTCGTCTCTAAAATTCTAAATGGCACTATGTAGGGGTACGGGGCCACTGCTACAAAGTGCTTCATCTTTAAAATATGTGCAAAGAATCGAACATTCACTCATTCCATTATCATCAAGAATCCTAATCTACCATGTAAAGCTCTCCTCAATGTAGTCTATCACACCTCTATGTTGGTTCTCTCTCACGGCATCTCGGACATTGTCAGCTAGACTGCCAGGGCCGCAAACCGTAACACACATGGCGCCTTTCTGCAGCTCGACTTCCTTCTCAAGGAGGAGGTTGACGCTCGGTCTGCCGGAGCTCATCTGCACTGTTGTACTTGGAGATACAATGGATCTTGGATTCTTCGGTCGCGTCACACAGAGCCTGATGTGCAGGACGTCTCTGCGTCTTGGCATTTTGAGAATCTGGTCCATCCACGGTCGGACCCATTCCAAGTGCGGACTGTCGCGGATGATCCAGATGAGCGTGACTCTTCGCGTTGCAACAGTTCCATCGTTGAATCCCTGCACGAGATGTTGCACGTATGGGATTTGGTGGGTGATACCGCTGGCGCCGGCGAAGAGTACAACATGCCCGTAGGAATCTAAGGAGTGGTGTCCCCCGTATGGTCCCTCGAATGCGGCCTTGATTCTCAATATTCGTGGGCTGCACATGCTCGCCTTGTTGTACAGTTTTCTCGTCATGCCTGTTTGCGCGTGAATCACGAAGGAGATGTCGGAAATCAGGTCGGGGTCTTGTGATTTAGGGGTCTTTTCGCTGGTTGGCAGGGACGGGTATCTGGCTTTGTGTTCTACCCACCCGACAGAAAATGGGTGGGATTCCCAGGGATTTGCGCCTTGGAAACGGAGATATGCGTGAGATCCGGGCTTGATATCCACGTGCTTTGGCAGGTGAATGGTAACCCTGCAAGCTTCGCCGGGGAGAGACTCGATGCTGGCGGTTGTCCAGCCATTTCTCCTGCCGTAATTGAACCAAATGAGTCGAGCCATTCGGGCCACGCGATCACACATCCAGAGTATGAAGACGGCTTCAACCCAGGGTAGTTGTGGAAGTTTGGCTACCTTGCAATGGATCCATGTGGCGATGATAGCGAGCATAGCCATGATGATGTGGATATCGAGGAATGTCTCGTAGAAGGCGTGTCTGAGCGGTGATAGGGAAGTGATGAATAGAATGAGCATTGCGCAGGTTCCAATTGTGCCCGAGAGAATAAATGGATCAACACCGATTATAGCGAACAATCCTGACCAGCCCGCAGCAGCGTGTTTGACGATTGCCCAGCATGTTGTGTGGACGATAACCTCAACGACTACCATTCTGCCAACCCAACGATGCATTAGATTGTAAGTGTCGAAACTGATCTGCAACAGCGGAATGAAAGGGTTGTTGCGGCCAGCGAAAATTATCAGGGCAACCATATTAACCACTGCAAGAACACCTGATCGCCCTCGAAGTTCCGCGATTATTGACCATTTGTCGCTTCTGCTGTAGTCCAGGACTGCGCAGAAAGAAATGTTGGACAGAATGAAGATGATTATGAGGATGGTGTGGAATCTTGACGGAATGGTCCCCATGTTCCCCGCCGTCGAGAGTCGAATTTCCCTGTTATGTCGCTTTTTCCCTAGAGGTGCGTACATCATGTACTTCTTAAATTTCCACCAAGATGCGTATCGATTTATCGCCCAATATCTTTGCTGGTCCCCTGATAAGTTCATAGCAGCCAAATGCCTCCAGTGAGCTATTGCTCTTTGCGCGATTCGAAAGATTAAGATGAACATGGCCAGCACGCCCAAACTCCACCACATGACGTCCTTGAAGAGCATGTTCATCGGTTGGTTGACACCATTTAGGGCTGTTGCGAAAGGTGCTATTGACATCTCTGTGTATGATTCGGTTGTCGCTGTCGCGTTTGAAGGGGCTGTTGTGGACACCATGGTGCCTGGTTTTTGCTGGTTTTGTTGATTTTTTTGTGCTTGGGATTCGTTGTTGAGATGGATTGATCTGTAACTTTGTAAGTTCTTGTGTACTTCTAGCAATGCCAAAATAGAGTGATGGAGAAAGCAGGAGAAATAGCAAACCTTCCAGTCAATAGGCATTCGCAGTTGTTATATTTCTATTGAGCCTTATTGTAATTTAGCGAATAACACAAAGCATTGTTTCTCAATAACAAGCATTGTCTTCGGTGAATGGTTTTGTGACTTTGTTTGAAGTTGAAAGAGAATGAGTTGTCCAAGCTTTCGAGTCACAAAGAGCACAGCGACCGTATCGAAAGCTTTGTCTAGTCTTTGAATCGAATGGAAGAAGGTAAAGTCTCCAGGACTTGCGCTCTGATCAACCGAGGATCTGAAAGAATGTGGGTAGTTGGTAAGGCGAAAGTGAACGTATGGTTGCCTCGTACGGGCAACTGAGGAATCTAAGCGTTTGTGAGGAGTGCACGCCAAGTGAGTTTGTTTCCGAAGGTGGAATGGGTTGTAAATTGCCCAGCAATGAATCTTCTTGAGTAGGCGATAAGAGGCGGGTCCAAATTGTTTCGAGTAAGAGACTCCAAGGGATCCAACAAATTTCTCTTCCTCGCCTTCTGCAATCAAGGAGCGAATCGCTTCAAATGCGCAATTGAGGGTGCGTCTATGTGTAAATAAGGACAGACTGCGCAGCAGGATTTCTATTGAATTGGATCTCGACTTCGAATCGTCATGCAAACAAATGATTCAACATTAAGCAATGTAACAATGGCGAGCGAAAGAAGTAACGACTGAAGAGATGGCAGGTCGCACAAAAAGAGAAAAAGAGTTCCTAATGAAGGTTGAGAGGAGTTCTGGGAAAAGGTGATGGTACGACGCAGGATTGTAATAATCTTCCTGCAGCCACCCCCTACGCGACAAACGGCACCAACATGAAGTGAGTGGGACAGCCCGGCGGTCAAGGGGCAAACACCAGCCAGTTCTGAGCTATCTCAGCCTCTCTAGCACTCGACGGCGGAAGGCTTGATTTCAAACGTTCTCGACGAGTCAACGGGAGCGGGCGGTGATGCGGTCTGAAAAGATTTTACGACGATGAGGTTCACAAGCATCAGGGGCGAGCCAAGCGGTTGGAATTCCGTGTGCCTCTCATCAACCCTGTTCCTGTGGCGCACCAGCGCACACTTCGGATCTCCTTGGCGCATCCTCGGGCTGACCATCTCACTGGCCCACTGTTTGAAACGACCTGAGAAACATTCAGACGCAGCCTGGTAGTGGCCTATTAAATTCCTTCTTTCCCCTCGTTTCCCCTGGATTTGCAGATGCGACAAACAGACAGATGATAGATCGCAATCGCACTGAACCCTGGAGTCACTCAGTCACTGCGAGGGGAGGGGCAAATGATGACGGAAATACCAGTCGCTCAGGTTAACGACCACTGTGTTTGCGACGAGGACGTGTACTGTATCTGCTGATGTTTGCTGATGGAGGAGCTCCTTTACAATTCCTCTCATCCTCAATCGGATGTTCTGGCAATACGGCTTCTCGGAGGCCTCCGTTGAAGCTTCGCCTTCATCGGTCATCCTATGGGTACCTAGGTACCTACCGTCACGGTGATTCTCAGCCAACCTCCTCATTTTTTTGCACTTTTGGATAGCCGAGTAGGTATATTTGTACCCAGATCTGATTCAATCAGAGTAAAACTTCTTTGAAACCCAAAACTCGCATGCCTACGAAGTTCACAACAAATATTCCCAGATATGCTTAAATCCCAGGGCTGGTAGAGCTCCCACTTTACCTAAAAATACAGAATTTTTGGAGGAACATAAGGCTAAGTACAAGCACCCATAACGAGCAACAAACGGCTCCTTCGAAACCATCAAAATTTCCGGCCAGGATGCCCTCCTTCGGGTGGCGTCGACCTCGGGAGCGTAGCGGGGTTGTTTTTTTTTAGACGATGCCAAGACCTCTCTCCGAGAGTCACGTGTGAGGCTCTCATCCTGAAGCTTACCTAAGCGCCAAGTCTCGGTATCAAGAACCTCAAATTTCAAGGGCTTCAGAACACCAAGTTGAAGAACAGGCATTGAAGCTTCCCCACAACTCAGAATGGGATCAGGGTCCTCAAAGCCTGCTGAGGCGCCTACGTCACAAGTATGGAAAAGGTCAATTCTCCCCTGCCGATGTTCTCCGGCGCGCAAATAGCTGACTTCCCGACAGTGACACTCCTGTCCGATTCTCAACTGAATTGGTAGATTCTCTGCAGTCAAGCCCAGAAGTATGCATATCTACTCGCAAACTGGCACCCAATGCTAATACGACATTTTGTGCAGACCGATTCCACCCGTGCCAAAACCCTCGAGCTCCATATCCAATCGCGCGTCGCCAGCGAGCTGAAGAAACTCCAAGACCGAGCTGCAAAGGATTTTGAAGAGCTTCAATCTAAGATCTCCGCGCACGAACCCAAACCAGAGGGAAAGTCGGCAGGGGATACTCTGAGGGATCTGGGAAGAGAAAGTGTCCAGAACGATGTGAAGGAATTACGGAAGAAGCTCGAGCAGCGAAAGAGACTGACGGACGTCGATGAAAGTGTAGAAAAGGCAAAGAGCGAGGTTGTGAAATGCCTAAGGGACAACGACAGGCGACCGCTAGATTGCTGGAAGGAGGTGCAGACATTCAAGGATGAGGTTCGGAGGTTGGAGGGAGTATGGGTCGAAAAGGTCGTACGATAAGAGCATGCACTTGAGAATTGTAGAATATGTGTAATAGAGGGCAAAGCATAAAACATGGTTTCTAAATTGGGTCATTGGAGACAAAAACTCAACTCCAGCAGTTTTTGTGGGGCTATGGAGGTATTATTCTAAGAATTCTATTTGCTCCGGCAAATCCTGAGGTCTTGGTAAACCATCTTCTTTTCCAGCTTTCTTCAAAGCTTCTTTAATTCTCAAGCCTTCTGCTCGCTTTCGTTCTCTCCTGACTTGCGGGTCTTCCCATTCCTCGCTATCTTGGCCTTCCTCCGCGCCTCGTGAGCGCCACCGCTGAAATCCTTCAGCAACGTCCGGAACCTCTCAATCCTTTTTGTATTTTCCACGAACCGATCATTTGATATCTCAAGAAGGTTCTTCAGCTGCCACTCGGGAACTGTACAAAGTTCTTGGCCATCGTGTTCAAACCCAATTAAAGATTCTAGAGCTAGTCCCATCGAGCGAATACCAACCATAGGCGTGGGCTGCTCAGCAAATGAAGACGTTAAATTGAGAGCACCGCTTTCTCTAAAGCCTGCTTGCAACGCAGCAGCTAGCACGGTTTGAGCTTGTTGGAGGGAAGCTGTGAAAACATGGAGAATCTATTTCCAGTCAGCCACTGTCCTTGCGGGGGGAGGGAAGCCTCTCATACCATCGGTTCAAATTTAAAATGAACAAACCTCGTATTGCGCGTATCCGCTTGAATGATAGGAGTAACAGTATTGGTATCTGCTCGACGCATCCCAAACATCTCTGCCCACTTGAGTTCGTGCTTTTGGATATCCACTGGATCATGCGAAACGAAAAGCCATCTCCCTCCACCACCTTTTCCACCCACGCCCGCGGCTTTCACAGGAGCATTAATTCTCTCTGCATCTTGCTGGCCATTTTGCTCTTCATCCGAAATGCTCTTCTTGCCTTCAAGAAATACACTGATTCTTCCAGCGCAGCTGCTTGTCGTAACACATCCGTCTAACCCATTGATCTCTTCGATCAAATCTCGAATGCCCTCGTCCACGGAGCCTTTTGGTGACAAATCATCGTAATCTTCAATTGGGACAGCCAGTTGTTCTAGTACTCTTTTCTTCTTGGCGATAAATGATTGTGGTGTTGTAGGGGTCATGGTTGTTGCTGATGATTGTACGGCTACGGCGAGGGGGAGGTGCGGATGCGAAGTTTTGAACTTCTTCGGCTGCCAAATTTCTGCTCCAGACCTCTCCACCAATATCATTCATCATTCCGTTACCCCTCACGCTAGCTGCATCGTGGCTACACTGCGATCCGCATTATATATCTTGATCATGGACACTATTGCCAGTTTCAACAGTTTCTTGACCTCTCGAGCCACGTTGCATGAGCCATGAATTTGCCTCCGTTTTCGCGCCCTCAGCTCACTCCAAGAATGGTCTCAGAGCTTCATACCTCGTACCGATGTTAGGGCCATGATATTTCACACATTACTCCCCAAAGCATTATTAATTAGGCACTGAGCATTTTTAAAATGACATTTGGATTGATATGTTCATCAATAGCAGCAGGGTTGTGCCTCCATCATGAACCATGACGCCCGAAACTACGCAGTAGGCCGTCCGTCAATCGCCCATAGATCTCATCAACAACTCTGCCATTAACAACCACCTCTAGCTCGAGGATCTTGATATCCACTTGACAATTCTGGAAACGCCATCCACCACAGGATTTAATTATCCGTTCGTTTCGGCTCAACACCATAAATATGTTCATGAATCGTCATTAAGAAAACCGCCGTTTTAGAAAAGAAACACCGTCATATCAGAGACAAACAATTGTCGGTCGTCAGAAATCCGGTAAACGCCATGATGAACTCCGTCTCAAAATGCAGATACAATGAGAGAAAGTATGGACTTCACAAAAAAGCCTGCTGCGGTGAAATTCCCGAAACAAGAAAACCAACGCTGTGGCCAATTCGATCCGTCAATTTTGCGTACGATAGGGGCCATCATCACAAGACTTGGTCGACTTATCCCTCAATGGCTGGGGTCAAAACCTGACGCAAGATCTTCTCAATAGCAGCCCACTCGGCCTTCGCAACCTGAGAAAGCGATTGGTGAAGAAGACCAGGTCCGTATTGAATGTGCTTGTCGAGATCGCCAAACAACTTCTCCTCATTGGAGACTTCGCCACGTGCGGCTTGTTCGGCAAGAGAAAGGACCTCCTTCTTCACGGTAGCCTCTCGGATGATTGCAGCGTACCACTACCAAAAGTCAGATTCGTCCCAGAGAACTTGGCGAACAGACGAGAGGAACTTACCATTAGCAAATCACCAGGAACACCAGGCTTAGGGCTGATGGTCCAAAGATACTTCCAGTAAGAAGCGTGGAGGGCAAGACCTTGTTCCATAGCAATCCGCTCATCAACACCACAGATGTACACAATATCATCCTTCATCGACGGTGTAAAGCCGGGGCATTTGAGAACTGCACGCCAGACACGCTTGAGCAACATATGGGTTAAGTTCATGCTATCCTTCTCATCGTTCACACGCTCAACAAGGAGGGCAACCAAATCCTTCGTAGCCTTGTGTAGCAGATTGCGATCTTCGATGGTGATATAGTCAACCATATACCATGGATACTAGAGTTTGTCAGTACCTTCAAGGCCAACATGCTTGTGTGGGAGGAACCTACCTTCAGCAAGGTGCTGATAAGGCACTCAAATGGTCGCTGTGGGCAATCCTTAGAGAATGGTGACTTGTCCTTGTCAGCTATATTTCTTGCTTGGGGGGACATAGAAGGAGCTTCGCAGATATTTCTGGAAGACACTTACTCGCTGGGGTGCTTCAACGTGCTTTACCAACATGACCAATTCCTCCTTGCTGACAAATCCTTGGAAGCCTGAGTTGTACATATCATTTTCATCTCTTGGAATGATCTCAGGTCTGCCGCCATGCCAGACCACATTCTTGGCCTTGGGGAACAAGTCCTTCATCAACGCCTCTTGGCTAGACAACTCAACCTCGACATGGCGCTGTCCAAGTCGGCCACCGCGGCCGCCAGTGCGGTTAGTTTCAAATCGATTGACAGCATTAACAGCCTCGTTGAAACTAACAAACTCAACATAGCAGTCAAGTGTCTTGCTGGTGACACGCTCCATCATAATATGAATAGGCTCATGGTCGTTTTCACTGATGATTCTCGCATTGCGACCCAGGAATGCCATTACCTCAGAGCGCGCAACAGAGTACGGAATCTAGATCGATTGTTAGTCCGATACTCAGTACGCTGGATCGAAATTTCCTTACGTTCTTAATCTTGATAACTCCCCACATGTCTTCCTTCGCCGTTCGGCAATACTCGCAAAACGGAAGGTTTCTTGCATCTAAAGCCTCCTCAATACTCGGCTTGCTCTTACCAGCATTTGTCAAGTTTGACAGAGCGATGCTCATGTTGTGTGGAGGGGTGAGCAGTGTGCTTCCATTGTAAGGAGTTGTCATGGATGGAGCAGGACCAAACGGATCATTGTAAGTTGGACGCAGAGGAGCTACACTGTGGTGATCGGTCTCTGTAATAGGAGAAAGAGTGCTGGCATCAACGCCGCCAACTGCGAGCAAACTGAGCATCTTAGGTGGGGAGGATCGGTTTGAGCGTCTCATGGTTGCGTCTTCCGTCATCACGTTCTCGTTGATTGTAGACTCAGTAAACCAGCCAGTTCCGTCGCGGCGAACGTCGTTGCTCAGGCTTGCGCTTGATTGCTTTCTTCGTGAACGAAGTTGAGGAGTTGCTTCGGCAGTCTGACGTGGTTCGAATTTTCGTGGTTCGGAGCTAAATTCAATATCAAGGGGCCGTGGTTGTGTACTGGGAGTTGGACCGCGATTGATATCCTCGCTTGCACGTGAACGAGTCTCAGTGGATGAAGCACCAGTCGAAGTCTGTCCAACGCTCTCAGCGCGACTGGAAGGTCTGAGTAACTTTGAGGGGGGTTGAACAGGGCCGCCAAGGGCGAGAGTACTCGAAGAAGTCTTTGGGTTTGGGCTGTTGATGTTGCGGACTGGAGCGGTTGAGAGGTTTGACTTGTGCTCGTTACCCGGAGCCCCAAGGGCACCAATATGCTTACCGTTGGCATTCACCCTTAGACCACGGTTTGCATTTGGGTTTGTGCTGTAGGGATGTGGGTATCTTCCTAGACCGGCGCCAGTGTATTGAGAACCCCAGGCAAGAGGGCCTTGGGAAGGCGGAGCGAGGCGTTTCCAGTTCCAGGACCATACGGTACGCTCTGGTAGCTTGGAGCTGACGACATGGTCGCGTAGCTTGGAGTGGGAGAAGCCACACTAGGAGCAGAGTTGTATGGGTTGTATGCATTCATCGCACTGGAAGACGTACCATAGGGCTGATAGGAAACATTTGGTGGAGCGCCATATGGATTTGGAAGCTGAGAACCAAGGCTGCCAATAGGACCGCCAAGTGGCGTATTGGCTTGTTCGTACTGGTTTCCAACTTGATATTGTGCCATGCTCATTTGCGAAGGTTGTTGTTGATATTGTTGTGCCATTGCACTGTCACCTTGCCATTGTTGATCCTGCGATCGAGTTAGTATTTGTTCTCAAGTGATGTTCAAGTGATTTTGCACAAGCTGCAGTCTGGGGATGTGTGAAGATTTCAAACACAGCTCTCAAGACAAGTTTTTAAGAGTTCAACTTCCAAATGAAAGTGAAACGAAAAGCAGAATACACATACCGGGAAGTGGGAGCTCATTGGTGATGGATATCCAGGGACGTAAGGTGATGAGTTTGGATTCAATGCCTTTGAAGAGTTTGGGAACGACTCGAAACCTCCGGAAGATGGAAGAATCGGTGTTGCCCAGGGGCTGTTTGCGTCGATCTGTGAAGAGTAGGAATAGTCTTGACTATATCCGTCGGTGGGGAGATGGTATGGGAGGGGGACTTGAGTCATGACGGAATCTTGCGATCCAGTACTGTCAGTGCTCTGAAAGCCCTCATTGACGATATATTGCGGGATGTGGACCGGCGCATGGCCACGCTCTGTGGGCA
The DNA here is from genome assembly GCA_013054445.1 of Cudoniella acicularis. Classification (NCBI taxonomy): domain Eukaryota; kingdom Fungi; phylum Ascomycota; class Leotiomycetes; order Helotiales; family Helotiaceae; genus Cudoniella; species Cudoniella acicularis. Next base: position 29,967 of record JAAMPI010000093.1, on the reverse strand, counting down.
AGTTCCTGCTTCGTTGCATTGTCGACGCTGGTGGCTGACAATGCGGAGGTAGTCGTGGTGTTGAAGAAGAAAAAGACGAGGCGGTTGAAGCTCGTCACGAAATTATCATGAGCGGGGACTGCAAACTTTTCGCTTGCACTACTTCCTGGCCCTCCTCACCATTGAATGGAATAGTCTTTCGCGCACAAGATACTTGAAAAGTATCACGTGGCTTTGATTCCGATCTATCTCCCTCCAAGGATACAGTTGGCTGGCTCGCCATGTTGCTATGGGCGTCAGATGTTCGCAGGCTCTTAGCTCTTCTTCTGGTTGCTGCGGAAATCGTGGTCAGCAACTGCTTTCGCGCAGCTTGTCTTCTTTCTTTTGGGCTTTGCTCCATCAGTATGGTTCCGGGGTTGTTATTGAAGAGCAGTTCACAAAAAGCTGACAGCAAGAAGGCTGAAACACTTGAGTGATGGACCTGATTGAACGTTCCTCCTTGTTCCTACTTCTTCCTACACCAAGCCCGTGTTCACCTTTGTTCCTTGCAGACACTACATTAAAACCAAGGTCCCTTCTCTGTTGCATTACTTCATAGACTACATGCGTTGCACCGCTATCCCACTAGCCAGTATATTTTCTGTTCCCGAAGTTACACTGTATGTGGGTTAAGTGAACCTCGGTTAGGGTTTCTTATATATCTAACCGAGTTCATCTAAGCCCTACCTTTGTCTTTGTTATAACAGTTATCGTGTGAAAAGGTACAAGAGCAACTGTTTATCTATTGGCTCCTAACCGAGAAAAGCCCCCCTATCCGGAACTCGGAGGTGGTTTGTGCTGTGACATTATGTATCTGCACCTTATCTTGTCTTATCGATTCTGCAAGGACTACAAGTTGAGGTCATGGATTCATTGAATTGGTCGGTGAAGGTGACAAGAAGTTGAGCGGCTATTTAGGGGCATGATTTGTGAATGGACTTATTTTATCTTCACGCACGTACGTCTTGCTCTTCACGCAGCAAACAAATAGCCCTTTGACATCGCCTCTTGAACGATGACAAGTTTTTATCTACTGACTCTCTATGCATATGATTTGGTCCAGGAAAAGGAAAGCAAGGAAGCTCGATTGTCTTTGTCAACCGACCTGTGCAACTATATCAAGGGAGCTGCAGCCACAGCTCTAGGTTTCCAAATGGTGCAAGTGGTTCACCATCATATCACAACCAAACAGTCTTGACGGTAAACCTACCTGGGCCGCACCTGGGATTTCGCAGGACTAGTTTGACTTGCAAGAACCTCTGCATTTTGCTTTAGAGAAGTGAAAGAGGTGGTCGTCATGTCGCCGTACTGCAAGTGGATTCCTGAAGGGAACTTAATGCAGGTGGCCTGTGAATATCCAAGTTCTCTGACTTCATAGGGATAATTAGACAGTTTCAATCCACAGATCCAATGTTTGCAACTTTGCGAGCCTGATAGAATATCTCAAGGAATCAGACCATCTGCCACTGATGGCCACAGCCAAAAATGTATCTTACCCGGAGCAGCTACGAGCAATGTAGATACCGGAGTGCTGGGGGGCTCAAGAGATTATGCTGTTGGATGTGTTGAAATCAATCTACAAATGTTTGTTTTGGGGAAGGCTTCGCTAGGCAACTAACCCCTTTTACTGTCTTTGAACTCACTCGGTTGGGTTTGCGATATGTGTTTGGGAATGAGGAATAAAGAGACGGGGGTTTGAGGTGAGAGGTAGAGGTGGGGAAGCACTTTCCTAGGTGTAGTGTTGCATGTTTTCTGGCTGGTGGGTCTTGGTTTGTGAATACCTTCGCTCTTTGCAGCTTTTTATAATAAATTCCCAGGTCTTGTCTTCTATCCGATAATTTTGCAGATGAAAGTTTATTGCCTACATCGAAAGGGATGTAGGGAATGTACGCGGTCGCAATTGCCATCTTTCTTCAGCGACAGGAAAAACCAACACTTCGCTCCAGATGAAGCACCTGGTGTTCGGAGCAATCCGCTTCCGGAACAGCAAGCCCACAAATTTGGGCAAGAGTGAACCATGACCTGCCAAACCAACTCGCCGGCAACTCCACAACTCACAAAGCAAGCGCTACCCCTCTCACGCTCTTTCCTCCCAAAACCCACCTACCTCATCCCCAAAGGTCCAGGCCTCCTTCCTCTCTCACTCACTTGCCTACTTTCCCCCAACAAATCAAGAAAGAACGAAGAGCACCCTTCTCCAGCAACGGAATGGGGTACAAATACCCTCCCCGTCTCATTTCGTTTCTTCTTCAACATCATTCTTCACATCAACATCAACACGATCACACTGTTACACTCACTCTCGCTTTTGGCTCACGAAATATTCATCCATTGATTGGTTGCTTTTACATCTTACTATCTGAAATGGAGGCCTACTTGGACGGAACACCTCGCTGATACGCAACGACAAGAAACACTCACACTACCTCATTCTCTCTGCGTTGACTTCTTCATGGGTTTGAAAGGCTCTTTTCTTCGGGTTTCTGGCCATTTCGAGGACGGAGCTGCGCTCTTTGTACTTACGGGGATTACCGGATATAGGTCAAAATGGCTCGTTTGTGCACTCGGATCTTGGTCTCTCTGCTCGCCATCGGTAACATTTTCGTTTTGGTGTCTAAAGCTGATTCGCTTGGTCAATTTCTCGAATATATGGACAACACTGCTGCAGCTATCCTGAACGGGCCCCTCCTGAGCACGATTGCACAGACAAAGATTTCATAGCATATGACAGCCCAGCCTGCCACAAAATCCGAGCCGCAATTGAAGACGGTGGCAGTGGCGAATTCAATTTCAATCACGGCGATAGCAATACTGTCTACGGATGTCACCCGCACCACCTCCCGACCTATGTTAAAGTGGATTATCGTTTGATCAATAACACTGTCTGGACTTCCAACTGGAATCATGCGTTTATTTTTCTAATTTCCCATCTTACTTAACGATATCTTACTAACTTCAATGTGTAACAAACAGGTATTTGCGCTACCGAAGAGAACTTACTTGATACTTCCCACAGTAAAGAAGCCAATGGCCTTGGAGGCAAACGATACTCGTGCAACCCTGGTTGGGATTTCAAATGTTGCGTAAATTTCAATGCTTCTTATCATTCTTTCTATTTCTGAACATCCTCAGCCGCTGAAGCCGAAGGACGAATCTTCCAAAACTCCCGAAATGTGCAGCAATGATATTGCCTCTGGTGGGTGGTATCAACCTCTTGACGTGAAGGTACTCCGTCAACCAGGAATGTGGAGATACGCACTCGTAGAACAAGCACTGCTTTGGGAGTATGTCGCCTTGACGACAGGTCCAAGCGAAGGTATTGAGCAATTCTGATCAAGGGCAGAACCGGAATTGAAGAAGTACTTTAAAGGGGACTTGAAACCATTTTCGGGAACTAAGCTAAAGGATGCGTTATGATCATGGTTAAATAAGAGGAGGATTGAAATCATTGCTGGTTTCGGTGGTTCATTTGTAATTCTTTGGGGAATCTGATGCATCATTGATGCTCAACAGCGTTCAGCGAGATATCATTCAAGGTTGTACTTAGGAAAACGTAATTAGACCTGAATTCTAGCTTTCACGGTGCTTCTACCCCACGTCTGAACTTCCCTAAAGTGGGTTGTGCTAGAAGATATTTCATCGCGCAAGCTCGTCATCTAGCAGGATACTCATTTCTCAAAGAATATCAGCAACTTACCACTAGTTCTACTTCCTTTCAGTTTTACAGCAGACACAAAGCAGGAATCCTCCTCGGTTTCTCAGCCACCTCTTTTCTCGATACTCCTTCAGAAATGCAATACATATAAGCTAGATGCGCGCTTGAAGCACAAATGTTATTCATGCAATTGTGAAAAGAAAAATCAAGTACAGTAAGAAAATGAAACCAGGTCGTCCTGAAGAAGACCATTGCAAACACATGTATTAAGTATTTGGATTCTCTTAACTATGGGACTCTAATCACGGTATGAGCAGGATTGAAAGAAAAAGGCGCCTCAAAAATCACCACCGTAAAGCATTGCAAAGTGACTCATTAAATAGGGCTAGCTCCTAAGCCGAAAAAAAAAAAGTAAGTGCGTAATTAAATTCATAGGTGGCTCTTGGTGGGAAGAGAGAATTTTGGGAGAAAGGAAAACCATGTTTCATTTTGTAGATCATGCATGACGAGGAGGGCAATGCTTGCTTCATGGATATAATCTTTTTTTTTTTTTATGTTTCCCGAACGCCCTTTGTGATTCGAATCTCGCTTTCCGTATCATGTCAGATACCTGCAGCGTGCCTCCATATTCATCAAATCTCCCTTCCCTTTGTGTGATCGAGGATTCGTTTTTTTAATCGAACTTTGCGTCACAAGTTAGTACTAGGATCTTGGAGATGTTATAGAGAGGGGGCGTGCTCACGGGTGTTAGGAAGGATTCTGCTACGAATCTTGCGCGTGCGTTTAGCTGTTGGAAAGGTCAGTAAGCTGGTCTTGGGAGGGGAGGGATTAGAGAACGTACGAAAAGTTTCATCTCTGAGATCTCCTTGTCTACTTCCTCCATGAACTGTATGATGAAATCCACAAGCTTGTGCTTCAGCATCTCCTCAGTGTGGAAATTCGTAATCAGGAACGAAATGTCATAGCCCTGCAATACCAATATCAGTAATTAATCCATGCCCCTGGGTTTGTTGAAAGGCACAACGAACCTTAACAGGTTTTCTCCTCAAAATAAAGAAAGCCTCCGCTCTTTGCGTCAAGAACCGGGTAAACTTGTGCACAAGAATATGTTCTATCTCGTCCGCCTGCTTGATCTTGATGCTGATTCGCACACTGTTTATGCTGGGCTCAATAAGCACGCGCTCATTTTCATTTCGGGCAACGGTGAGAGGGTTCAGCAGGACCTCTGGGGAGGTCTGCGCTTCGATTTCGGGGACATTGTGTCGCTCAGAGGTTTGGGATGCGAAGTTGGAGAGGCAGAGCGCGGAGGTTAGGGAGGAGCGCACGCATTGGAGGTAGGGGCGGAGTGATTGGGACTGCTTGGGAGTCAGTATATTGCCTGCGGAAAGATAATGAGAGGCAAGGAGAGGTAAATACCATGATGGCGGGCTTGCTTTGTAAACCAGTCCTCCTCTGCTGCTGTCTTGTGCCTGTGAATTCGAGGGTCGTCGTTTGGTGGNGGGGTCAGGCATCCCGCGCTACGTAACGGCGCTAGCGTCCTGAAGCCGCCTTGTCTGTGTGTTTATTTTGCTACACCTTTCCTTCGTCTTCTTCTTTCGCAAGAATCTACTCTCAATTTGTTTTTGTGACGGAGGGGGCCATCTGAGTGTTTATAGTACTTTTTTGATTTCGAGACTTCTCCTTAATTTGGAGCAGGCTTCGCAGACGCACACCAACTTCTACCCCGCCACCATGGATCCAATTCCTGGTTTGTCAACATATTCTATGGAGAGTTTTTGATCTTCTGCTAATTCAGTCCAGTTATTGTCAAGCATCAGGGCAAGAAATACAATGTTGACCTCGATCCTACATCTACCGGCGAAGTCTTCAAATTTCAACTCTACTCCTTGACCGGCGTCGAGCCAGACCGACAAAAGATTTTGGTGAAAGGTGGCCAGCTCAAAGATGATACCGACCTCTCAAAGCTCGGCGCAAAGCCAGGGCAGACTTTCATGATGATGGGTACACCAGGAGAGGGGTCAGCTGGTCTTGTCAGGCCAAAGGATGCAATTAAGTTCGTTGAGGATATGACTGAAGCAGAAGCTGCGCAGCAAGTTGGTGCCACTCCTGCCGGTTTACAGAACTTGGGCAATACATGCTATCTCAACTCGACGTTACAAACCCTGAGATCGGTTCCAGAGCTTCAGGATCAGCTTGCGAAGTATACTCCGGCTCCACCAGGTGCTGGCACAAGCGGAAATACTCTTGGGGATCTTAGCATGTTTGGACTTGGTGGCCTTGGTTCTTCGATGGACCTTACTGCTTCGTTACGGGACTTGTACAAGCAGATGTCAGAGACTCAAGAGGGTTTTCCGCCACTCGTCTTCCTCAATGCTCTTCGTGCCGCCTTTCCTCAATTCGCTGAGAAGGCCAAATCTGGTAACGGTTATGCCCAACAGGATGCTGAAGAAGCTTGGTCTCAAATCGTTGCGCAATTACGCCAGAAACTGAAGATGAAAGATACATCTGCGCCTGAGGGAGAACCAAAGGAAATATCTTTCATTGACAAATACTTGGCCGGTGGATTTTCTTCGATTACCGAATGCGACGAGCCGGCTGCGAAGGAAGGCGGTGAAGAGCCGATCAAGGGCGAAGATGTTTTTTTGAAGTTAGATTGCCATATCAGCGGTGCAACAAATCATTTGAGAGATGGTATCCTGGCTGGTTTGGAGGAGAAGATTGAGAAAACATCACCAGTACTTGGTCGTGATGCTGTCTACACCAAGACTTCCCGGATTTCACGGTTGCCAAAATACTTGACCGTTCACTTCGTCCGATTTTTCTGGAAGCGAGAGGCCCAGAAGAAAGCAAAGATTATGCGCAAGGTTACCTTCCCTCACGAATTGGATGTTGTTGAATTCTGCACGGATGAACTCAAGAAGATGTTGATCCCTGTTCGAGACAAGGTCCGGGAAGTACGAAAGGATGAGGAAGATATTGAGCGGGCCCGCAAGCGTCAAAAGCGTATTCATGACAAGGCTGTAGCGGATGAGGCTGCTGGAATCGTTGATTCAGTATCGGAATCGAAGAAGGCCGATGAGAAAAAGGAAGCAGACAAGAAGAAAAAGGACGCAAAGGCAAAGGGCGAAGACACCGAGATGGAGGATGCTGTCTACAAGACGGATGCCGAAATCGATGCTGAACGTGCTGCAGCTGTTCTTGAAGCCAAGAAGGAACTGCATGCCTTGATCCACCCAGAATTGTTGAAGGATGACGGAGCCAACAAGTCTGGACTTTACGAACTCCGCGGTATCGTTACACATCAAGGTGCTAGCGCAGACAGTGGTCATTACACCTCCTATGTAAAGAAGCAAGGCCCTCTCGACCTAAAGACTGGCAAACGAGGCGAGGAAGACGGAAAGTGGTGGTGGTTCAACGATGACAAGGTTTCCGAGGTTGATGCCGACAAGATCGACACCCTTTCCGGTGGTGGAGAATCACATTCTGCGCTTATTCTGCTGTATCGTGCTATTGCCTTACCTACTGCTGAGGGCCTCGCCGAGTAAGGGATCTTTGGAAAATCGCATGTTGGTGGCGTTCGTCTTGCATGGGTAGATACCTACTTGGGGGGTGTGAAAAGCGGTGATGGTTTATGAATACAGGAATAGACAGACGGTGCTGATGGCGTGGGTGAGAATAAGAAACTATGATTTGCCGATTTTACTTACCGCGTTGGTTGATTTTGTGTCTCAAGTGAGACAAATGTGAGATCAAGTGTTTAATACGGCAGCACGTCTATCTCATCACCTATTTATACACCACCCCACCTCTTACTGCTATTCTAAATCCTTCATCCTTTCCACCGCTCCACAATCTTCCAATAGAAATTCATACTTTTGATGATTCCCTGCTTTCCGACGGGCGCTCTAGCACCCTGTACAGTCCGTTTTTTCAACCACAGCCAAAATCCATTTCTACCTTTGAACTCGCTCCTACCTTCTTGCACCTTTCACTGAGTCATTAGAAAGGCGCATGCTGCCGATTTTGAAGCGTTGTTACTGCTTCTGCTGCTGTCATTCTCCCCTTTGAATATTTATGATTTGCTTTTTATCTCAGCCCATCGTCTTTCTTGTGGATCATGTGAATCACTTAGCTAGAGACAGAGGAGAAACTCTTGCTAGTGATTTAGGGAGGAAGACTAGCGTAGACCTCACTAGACCTCATTTTCTCCCCGAGTTTCCGCAAGATCAATAGGTGAGATCGCAATCTCTGATTTCCTGACAAGATAGTTAGGGCGCTTAGCTTCCCTTTTATAGCACTGTGGGGGTGCCAGGGGTGGAGAAGTTGGCAAGTGTGGAGATTGACTTTACGTTGTTTAACCTAAATCCTAATAACTTTTAGAGGCGCCGCCAAACGATATAGCACGTTACATATCGCCGCTTTGATCAATCCCGCCTCACTTCTACGGAAAATGCGCATATTGGTACAAGCAAGGGACGCAGGAGAACTCCGCAAAAGCGTGGAGATGAGATATTCTGATTTAACTTGTTATTATTTTGAAACAAGATACAACCCTCAAATCCCAAGCCCCTTGAATTTGATTCTAAAAAAGACCGTTCTTCAATCATGTGATATTACAGTTGATTGGTGAACCTGGAATGCATGTATCTAATACGAGGACAAGCCTAATTGTAGAGTCTCATAAGAGCCTTCAAACCTGCCGTTCATGACCAAAAAAAGCATTTGCTATTAGTTCATTGCTGAGCGCAGTGATAAATCAGATCCCCCCCTACGACCCCTTAGTAAGCTGGTTATTGGGCCAAAATAATGATTTTTGCCAAGCTTTGCCAAGCGTTGTTCTGATTCGTCCAAAGCCTGACTCTCTAATTGGCTCCTAATTTTTCCGCATTATGTGACGTTCGTGCACAGATAGTCTAGGAGGAATAATCCTCTACTTTTACTTTAAATCTATTATAAAAGTATTAGTAATTAGGAATACTACCCTCCCCCGGGTTTAGTTGTTTGCATGAGTGGGGAGATAGGTGGCGGTTATGGGTGGAGGTGCAGGTGGAGGTTACGTTCTGTGCTGGCTAGCTGGAAGGTAAGGAGGTCTGTCGATCGTTCATTTACTGGTTAATGCAATGATACATCGCTGTTTACACTTATCTGTTAGATGACGAAACAAAATGCTTCACACATCAGTGTAAACAGTGGAGATGATAAAGGCTGAATAGGTCGGTTGTCTCATCTTTGCTTACTTATATGTTTTCATTACTGTATTATTTTCATAACTCTCATTATAACAAACCCTCCCCCAGCTCAGCCCTCAAGCGGATTAATTATCCCCAACCATTCTTTTCGTCAGCACACACACATACATATCCTCCACTAAAAAACCAATAATCGCGTGCTCACTAATCCCGTACTTCCTTCCTTAGGGCAGTGCACGCATGATTCTCACCTTCAAAAATAAGAACTTTAACTTTAACCATCCTGCAGGAGTCAAACGTCACTTAGAAGGATCGCACGCGCAAATGTACGTGGCGGTACTGACTGCATTTAGGCGGTAATGCCGAAGCCGATACCTACCAACCGATATTTCGCCCCCTTTTTGATGCTTCGGGCTTTCTTGTTTCCACTGCGAGGGGAGGTCGGTTGTGTGTCTAAGAAAAGAAATTTTGGGGTTTGAGCGTGACGCGGGGAGGGCGAAATGAGGGGATGAGGGGAAGAATGGCAGATTGATTGAAATTAGGTTCTGCGAGCTGTTTTGGTATTCCTTGTACATAGAGAGAAGGTGGTATCGGATCGTGAATTACGATTGTTTTGAGCGAGAGGAATGAATTTCAATTGCGTTGGTTTGATGAGATGCAGGGAGCGCGCATACCGAGGCCAGGTGCCATCGAGCGAGACGCCCGAATTTCCTTCGCTGCAGTGCTGCTTTGGAAGCTTGGTGATGTCCGAGTGTGCAGAAGAGGATGATGCGCAGTACGGTACGGTGGAAGGAACTCGCAAAAAGTATGTTTTTTTAATCTCGGTCGTTGCGGTACATGTACGTCGTGCGTGCAGAGGGAGCTCGGTCGGTTGGAGTTGTATTCTTGGAATTAAGTTCTGATTAATATTTCCCCCTTGTTCTTGTGGAAGAAATGTGTCCAAGGAGCAAACTTTCATCCAACATACCTAGTTATGCGAGGGAATCTAGATCTAAGCTCGAGCATAAATTATTCTTAAACGTCATTTTTAGCATTTGAAATTTATGTTTGACTTTGTGAAAAATAATATTTATTGTTGCGTTGAATTCAACCGAGATTTGCGGTCTGAGGCCAGCCAAGCCGGGCAGCCTCCTCCTTTTCCCTTACCTTTCGGTTTTCTATCTGAGTGTTTCCCGATCCCAACAAGAAAACCCCTTTTAAATTTAAATAAAAGTTTGTTGGTAAATCTTAGGTCTATGCTGGGAAGTTCCAACAACATAAAGTCTCGAACAAAGCGAAGTTAGAGCTAAATATTAGGTTGTGCTTGCCCCTTTTAAATTTTTCGAGGGGAAAAACCTAAGAGAAAAGTTGGTTGGATCCGAGAATGCCGAAGTAAACTCTCAATTGAAGTGAAGGTTTGGGTCTGTGTTGTTTTTGAGTTGAAAGATATAATTGCGTGTGCTCGTGTGCTTGGCTGGCGTCTGAGCAGAAAAGTATGGTATTTTCATAATGTCATAATTCTTGTGAACGTTTTTTTGTACATCTTGATAAGCTTACTAGCTTTCATGAGAGTTGTGTATCAAATAAATAGAATGGGAATTGCCTGAGACGACTTGGCAAATTCAAGACAGCTCTCGCTCATGTTCATGATAGGAACTTTATCTATCTTCATTGCTATATGCTTGTACTTCGCCTTTCCTCTCAAGAATTCAAACTGTTTTATATAAAACAAGTCATCTTTCTGCCTTAAAACAATTACGCCTGAAGGAAAAACGTGATACTTGGTTTGATCTTCCTAGAACGCTTGTAACTAGGCTCTGTGTTAGATCGTAGGTACCCACGATTACCTACGGGCCACGGGTAACCCACTTATGGGGAGTATTACCTATACTTGGGTACACCCAAGAATTTTCTCACAAAATTCGTTCTTATAAGGGTTTGCCTTCTTCGTGGGCAACTTGCATACTTTACAGGAAAGCCATAAAAACACATTGTTATCCGGTAAATTCTTAAATGGGAAAGCAAGTTCGGGTTTTTTTCAAGGCTTTCTCCAAGTACATTTCATGATTTTCCTGATTAGTTGAATTGCTCCGTCGAATGAAGACGATTCACTCTTGCAGGCAGCAGCAGCACAACCTCCTCACTCCAACCTCGAAGTCTTACACCCCAGAAATATTTAGAATCCTCACATCATAACACCAGTACCCTGTTACAATACTATGCGTGCCTTTTCTATATGACCATTTTCTGTCGGATTCGGATTCTCAGTTGGCGATTTCATCTCTGCGCTCGAACTCGTCGCAACGGTCATAGACGCCTTGCAAGAGAGCGGCGACTCTTCCAGCGAATACAGGAGCCTCATTTCTCAATTATACACGCTTGAAACTGCGCTTCTCCGGGTAAAAAGACTTGAACTAGATGATTCGCTACATGCGGAAGCAGCTGCTTTGCGGCAGGCTGCATCACAATGTCAAATAACAATTGATTCTTTTTGGGAGAAGATCAAGAAGTACCAGCCGAGTTTGGGGGCAAGAGGAAGTGGTAGTAGGGTTAAAGACGGGTGGAGTAAGGTAAAGTGGGCGTTGTGTAGGAAGGAGGATGTGGTGAGGTTTAAGGCGGATTTGATGGTGCATACGGAGAGCATTGAGATGCTACTGATGACGATGCACATGTAAGTCTTCTTCAGACCGCAAGACCACCGATTGCTCATATATCTAGGTGTGCAGCAAGAATAGATAGGAAAAGCAATAATGAGAATCATCAGACGCTAGCAGGGAAGTTGCAAGAGTCGTATCTTAGCTGTATGCAACGAATAAATGTGGTGATAGAGCGAGTGTCCACGTATGTAATCTTGTCATGGTGGCAGATGGTTTAGGAAGCGTAGCCGATCTGTTTATAGAAGCATTCAATAGGGGAGACAACTCCTCGAACTATCTTCAAAAGTAATGTGAGTTGAGCCAAATATTCCAGGAAACAGAAATGAGACAATAGATACTGATTTTTTTTTTTGAAGCGAACTCAACGTTCGAATATTCCAGACTGCCCTTAGCATCGAGAAATTAATCACTCGAGTTCCAGGGCAGGTTGACCAGCATCAGTCAGTCTACTTCGTGGATGCACTTGGCAGGAATATGTCTTTTGATTTGAGCTTTGTCCTGTCTGCAAAGGTTAGTCACCCAGATCCCACCAAGTTCTTAGTGCTAACATATCGTATAGGCTTTGATATCTGTTTTGTGTTGTAATTTCAAGAACATTGGCAGCGGTACTACTAAGATTGAGAACGGAGAATTCGCAATTCAAGATACAGCAACCAAAAGAGATATAGATCTTTCGTCAGCATGAGAGACTTATTTCTACCCTACGCAACACGTCATTATGAGCATGGTTTTCGCTACCAAAAAGTCAGGTGGACTCTGTCCGAAGTGTCTTGCAGACAATGGGCCCGCCGAAAATGACGATATCGAATGGTATGTAAATTATGAAAATTCATAATTTAGATTGTTAATTATTTGGCAGTCCAAATTGCAAAATGGTATATAGAACTCTCTGCATAACACAACCTCCAACAGATTCAGATGTGCCTATCGAATTGACGGAAATGGATTACCATTCCTCACTCACAGATGCGCAACACTCGAGCTTAAAACGCAAGACTCCTCACAGCGAAGATGAGGATATTTTGCTATTTCGGAGAGTACGAATCAAGACGGTTCAGGTAGGACTTTCCGGCTTCGAATTGAAGATTTTGCTAACCATGGCTCATCGTCTCAGGAAAAGGAGCACTACACAACTACAGTTAAAGGTTCTCAGGAACCAAAGTACAAAGTTCCAGATAATCGTTTGTCTCATATAATCAATTTATCCACGTAACAATTTACTAACAACTTATTTCTCACAGGAAAAAAATACATAACATCAACTACCTCAAAGTGCGGGCGAGTCGTCATTATCAACCATAAAAAGAATGTTTGATCCAAAAGCCTCGCGATCCTTAGACGGCACTAGTAGCGTATATAAAGATATATATCGCAAGAAATGGTATAAGTACTAGGTAACTAGACTATTTCTCAATCATAGTAACAATTCCAATGACATAAACACCGGGGGCGAGCATTGAACAAGCCTTGGCTTTTATCGAGGTAATACAGCTGTGCAGCCAAAGTGGCTCGGTACTATGTGAACGGAGTATCCTCTCCTACATGCACCAGACGATGAAGACCAGTTATTATGGCAGCGCTGAGTAGCACTGCTGAAATTGTTCTCAGTTGATCACCTGCAATAGTCAGAGATAATTCACGCTGGAACGGGACCTATTCAGGGTACATCATGACCGACTCGCTTTCTTCGGGGACAATGACACTTTGTGACTTTGTAGCCTCCACGTATCTCTGAGAGTAGCGACAATAATTTCTGTCATTTCTATGCCCGTGTTCTCACATAGCTTTAAACAAGAAGCCGCGCTCTCCCGCATCGATTCTGCAGCAGAGTCACGACTCGACCACTCCAGCACTGGCGGATTGAAGACAGGATCCCACTCCTGCAACTATTTGAAGGCAATTCCAAAGTACGAGAATAAGATCGCCACCATTTCCCACCGCAGATGGCGTCCCCCGAATCAATTCAGCCAAGGAATTTCCTCGTCGGAAGAAATGGGGTGTCTTCCACTCTCACACAGCTTACGAGACATCTGAGAAATAGCAGTAGCAGACCTGGGTTGTGTTAAGTGCGCATTATACTCAAACCACACTTCCTTCAGACATTGACGAATCATAGTCGGGGAGTTCCATGTGTCGATACTGGAAGGAAATTGTTCGAGAAGCACTTGGAAGGTCTGGAATGTAAGGAAGCTGAGTATGATCTTGGTACCTAGCGCATTGGATGAGGGGTGGCAGAATGGGCTGTTGATAGGAACGATGTACTACGTCTTTCAAGGCATGGATAATGTGGGCAGGAAGAATTGTCGGACGCGAATGTTCGAGATAGGGTTGGAGGATCCGGGAACGGGGAGTGCGAGTTGTGGGCTAGGTTGTTTGTTGGCTTTGCAAGAGGCGAAGGAAGAAGGGAATGGACCTATCGGGTTTGCCTTTACGCAAGGAATTGAGATGGGGCGCCGGAATGAGATAGATGTCGAGGTGACTCGAAACGCTGTGGGGACAGGTATTAAGAAGGTCGTGATGAGTGGGTCTGCTGTGAAGGCAAGCTTGACGTGTGAATAGGACGGGTAAGTTCCCATTGTGGAGTATTATTACAATTACAACGATCTCGGAGAAAATAAATTCTGCGTTAAGCGTACATTGTGGTATCTAGAGATGATGCGAGGGTAGTGCCGTCAGAGACTTTGTTTTCTCAAATTTGTTTTATATCTCCTCGCCCGCTTAGACCTCAGTATCACGAGGTGACCCGAAACACTACAAATATTTTTCCTACTGTGAGATATTATAAAAAATAAAGTAGATTTAGCCAAATCTAGCCTCTCCTCTCATATTGACCCCCTCGTTATTAGCACCTTTCACTTAGTGGCTGCTTATTAATCTTCAAGTGTTTTGTGCGAGTTAGCGACACCACGCACATAACAATCGAGGAGATAGGAGCCAGGATTCTTATGGTTGACATAATGAATTTATTTATGGGGTATTTATCAGGAGTTTGAAATCAACACACTACCAGGATCATAAATGTCTATGCTTCTATGCTCTTCATTTAACTCAGAATCCCTAACTCTTCGCTATAACTGCCCGACCCCTAAACGCCAACTCGATTTGATGCGCCAGATTTATCTCAACTCCGAGCTCTTCCGCCCAAACTCAAACCACTCGTAGATTCTTCATAAACATACGTCCCACAATGATCAAGGCTACTTCTACACCATCTTCCCACTCTCCCTCTAGGGTATCGTTTGCCACTGTCCCAGTGGCGATCTTTCCCCATGCCTACGGGGCAGCAACTCTATATCATCTAATTCTGGCTGTTCTGTGTTCTTCTGAATCTTCCTTTCCCAGACTGTGTTAGAGACAGAAACCAAAAACAGAATGAATGAAAGAAGAGGAACCAGTTGACCTGTGTCCCAAATGCTGTCTTCTGGATTAGGATTCCCCTGCCATCCAGAATTAGAGACCCAATATCTTGCCTGGCCAATCTTTACCCAACACCAGATTGCGATTGCGGTCGGTGGAATCGTAACGAAGCTCCAGTAAACAGCGGCCAAAATGCCATGCCACTTATTTATCCAAATCGTCACGACGTTATTGCCTTCTCCGTGCCGACCATATCCTCTGCGGACTATAGAAGCCAAATGCGCGAAGGCAAAAGCAGGCCCCAAGATATCGAGAAAGACGATCTCCACAGGAAATGCTAATGAGTCAATTGATCCGCGCATGGCATTAGGTTGCTTGTCAAGCCGGCTCTGGACTTCAGCGAAGAGATCGTTTTCCAGTAAACAAGCAACTGGGAAAACGATAAGGCTGTCGTTCGTGGAAGTAGGAGGAGGCCAGTCTGTAGCGTAGGAGGTCCCGGAGTAGATTACTATGGATATGCAGATATAGATTCCAATTGAGAAGATTAGCCTAAGAATTGCCGTAGGTTTTGACCTCCAGTAACTTCGAACGGCCGCCACTGAAAGTACGACACACGAAAAGGAGATGAGCATCGCATCTATCGCAGCTCTAAAGTGATATGCTGATAGGCTACACTTGCCTAGAGTGACAAAGTTTAGAGTTTGTGCGATCACAAGGACCATTTGAGTATCCGCAATGCCCAGCACAAGGGACCGTATTGCCTGCCTGAATTTGGATTCGTTGTCCTGCGGATCCGAAAACGCCCAAATTGGACGAGTAACGTACATGTGGCCTCTAAATATCTCAAGATTTAGTCTCTACTGTGAAATAGCGAGTTAGGTAGCGGTGGATCTAGAACATACCGGGAATTTTGCTTCAGAATCCTACCAAACACCCATCTAGGGGCATATTCGAATGCTACGACGCCAAATACTGCCAAAATCACCAGGAGGGTATAAGCAGTCCCAATCCAAACCTATTTCTCATTAATTCATGTTACTCATCTCGAGATAGAAATATCTGTTCATACTCCCATACCAGCTATGCCTGGTTCAGCTGTCAAGTTGCCCTTTGAAATGTTTCCAATCGATTGGAACTCGTTGGAAGAGTCGAACTGTACAGTGCAAGCTTCCGAAAGATTGACCTTTTCGGCATTGCAAGCACTGAGGACATTGAAAACAAGGCCTCCTTGCGGTAGAGCCTGGAAAATATCAATATTTATTCCCATTTTGACTAAACAGCTGAAAGACCAGATCGCTCCTGGATAAGTGAGGGGAAATTATCGGTCGTATTGATTAGAAACAGACAAGGCAAATATATAGCCAACCGGCAGTCTGAACAGTTGACAGCCTCCCAGAAGGAAAGCAAAGCAAACATTAGGGAACCTATCAAAGATATGCCATTGAACCATCAGCCGCAACTTGATGGTGTGCATTGAAAGCCGTATGGTTGGTGCTATTATCAATTTAGCGCCGCGCCCTGACGCCGTGCAACCATGGGATGAAACACATTAAACACCATTTCGTCCAAGCCTTTCGCTGCTCTACTGTACATACGTAGGCTCAGCAGCTGCAGATGCCGCACGCGTTGCGGATCTTGCCGTTTAAGCGAAGAATCGCCCGCCAAAGACACTGTCATCTCGGTTTCAGCCTTGCGTTGATTTAATGCTAAATTGGTGCGTGATTCAAACAGCGATAGGTAGGGAGACCTCAGCTATAGTTGAACTTGCATCGCAGATGAAATTCTACACATAGGCTCCAACATCCTGACTCGGGCGTCTGCTACTGTATTTCTAGTGCTGTGCTTAGAGTACAATTAGAATAGCAGTAGTTAACGAGGTATTAACTTTTATTTTTACCATTATAAGAACTTACTATATATAAAATTATAACTATTAACTTTTTATCTATTGCTTACCTTAGCTCACCACGTATTTCCTATAAAGCTACTCTGCTCACCTTTCCGAATAGAAACAGATTTCGTGCTGCTTAGGATTCACCGATTCAGGTTTAACAACTAGCCGTTGCTTGACTTTCAACTGCATGGTGGCGTGAATTCTGACACCCAATCATTGCAATGGTGGGCGTCATGTAGCAGGCAGCCAGCACATGGGCGCATATAGCCTCAGCTCTAAAGAATGAGGCTGCCACTGTACCTATCGGCCTGCCGTAAGCGTAGAGCGAGAGTTGTTATGTATATGGCCGAGGTCCGTACCTTGACGACTTGCCAAACAGCAATTGGCATAAGCAGGGCACCCTCTTCCCTGGTCCGAACTCTCAGTGCGATGGGAGCCAATACGAATTTTCTCATGCACAGAATTGGGCTGTAAACTCATTTTTCAAATTTCACTCCATCTACAATCTTTGAGAGTTGCGGTTCTATATTCGAATATTCGCGTTTCCTGCATATATGAGTACAGTGCCGTCTTCTAGAGACCCGGTTGACGAAATCCCACAGAACAGTTGAAAAATGTTAAATAATCATTCAATCAACAACTTATCTGAATAACTAAGTTCTATTATAAGAGCCCTTATTGTATATTCCTCTCTTTACAAAATTGCTTCCTAGTAGGACAGCGTTCCTATTTTTGAAGTGTTGCGGGCAATTTGTAGCACGGACCACTACCACGAAAATGGGACGGGACATCCAAAATCGACTAGAGGGGTTCGTGATAACTGCGATAAGTTATTAGCACTTCGGATTGCTGCGGATAGACTATTAATCATGAGGGCTATCTTCATTTGCAGTGTTAAAAGCTGATGAAATAAATTTATTTATTGGGCTCCATCAGAGGAAACATTTCCGTCTCGCCATTAGCTTCTCTTTCTACTTTCCACCGTTCGAACTCTTCCCACCACCACTTATGAGTCTCTCCATCCTTCCCAAGATACCTCGCCTTCCCATCACTCCCAATTTTTTTTTGGCTCCAGGGCTTGTCAACAATACAATGCAAATTTCTCACTTCATCATCTCTCCACATCTGCGGATGCCAATACCTCCGAGCCTTGAGAGTATTATACTGCCAACCAACAATTATCCATCTATCTCTAAAAAAACTCAGTCAAGAAATCCTGATCAGGAAACATGCAGCTCTTGACCAATGGACTCGTATTCAAAAATAGTATCATGTCATCCTACAACTCTGTCGAAGGTTTGAAAATAAATAATCCACTATTTGGCAAGGTATGTGTTCTTTTTCCATCTCCATTCTTGGGCACTGGACAGGGTTCGCTCAAAGCTTCAGGGTGCTGCAGCCCAGTATAAGCGCAATTCTCCTTAGTCCAATCCTCTGGAGCCTATTTATCTCCATCAAAATTACACACGCAGACGTGGTTCGCAGCAATCCAATGTCCTTTCTCCGGAAATTTAATATCAAACAATTCATCCATATTCCTCAATACCAACATGTCTGCATTCAAGAAGCACAGCCTATCCCATCCAACTAGTTCGAAAACTCACAGTTTTGTCCAAGTGTCTTTGGATCGTTCCGCAATCAGCGTTTCTCGTTGTTCTTTTGGTTGGAGCATTTTGGTAGGTATAAGAAAAGCATTGGTGAGGGCTGCTTCTCGAGAGAGAGCGAGAGCGGTGGAGGAAGGGAGACTAGGCGTGTAGAGAATTATGAGTGGGTAGCGGGAGTTTTGCTTATGGAGGCTGTACGCGAGGAGAACGACGCCCAGGAGGTAAGATTCTTGCGTTAAGAGGGTAACCCATGCGCCTCTCTGTGCTGAAGTGTCGCTCATTTTGGGACGGCTTTGAGAAAAGGAGGGGCAAAATGACAGCGGAAATGATATTTAGAGATTGAAGGAAGCTTACTTTGAAAGATGACCTTTTTAGGTAGGGCATAGTATGGGGTGGCTTCCCCTTCGTGAGTATTTTAGTCATGTCGTCAATGATTCTGTCTAGAAGACGAGCCGGCGCTCATGACCTCTGTATGATTAGGCGAGCCCACCTCCTTTTGCGGAAAATTTATTCCCTTCACGAGGATTTATTCCAGGAGGCCGCGGATTTAGGTCCGCTGCTGAAACGGAAATAGTAAAAAATTCGTGGATAAGTTCACTGCTGCTCTGCATTGAAGACCTCAATCCTTGACATCCTTGAGAACATTCTAACCGCCACCGACTCCACCAAGTATTGCAAAAGGGCTTCATAATTAAAGCATGAAGATGTAAGTGAAAATCACCGGAGTGTACTAACCAGCATGTAGCAAGTGCTACTTAATATCCAAAACGTGAGAGAATGTTGTAGGGTAATGGTTGAAATTGAAGGTGGTTGGGGGTAGAGATGGTTGGGATTGACATGGAGTTTTGAACAAGATGGTTTGTGCTGGTATGCAATTAAAGGAATAGAATGTTGAGTTGATAAAATATAGGTGCCTCAAGATTCTTGAGGCAGGTACGATCGGAGATAGAGGAAGGTTGTGGAGATGAGTTTTGAAGAAGAAAGGAAGGAAGAAAAGGGAGGGAAGGGGGTATTTTATGCTGTCAAAGGGCGGTAACGAGTGGACAAACCGTATATATGCCTCGTATAGGATATCTGAAATTGGCGACAGTATTGAATAAGACGAAAGTCGCTTAAACTTTGCGTCTCAAGATTTAACTAGGTCATTTCATCACTCCCCAGCTTTGGAAATAATGATTTTGGCTTCGCTTGAAGAACGGAATTAGCCAATAAAGACTCCAAAACTTGTTGCAAATGCTTAGAAGACAGAACTATGGTAGACTAAACCGCATTGAGGCAAGACTTGCTGCATTTCAAGCGATAAAGGAGGTCAGAAACCCCTTTTCTAAGCGAAAACACACGTGATCGGATATTCTCGGCGTCCGCTGTTGTCCGGAGCGGAGCGCAACTTTATCGCCCACCATCGAATCCTGATAAAGCTTTCAGTCAGCGAACAGACTACTCACGAACAAGCCACTAATGAAAAACCCTCCAAACAAGCACTCCTCTCCTCAAATATAACCATGCATCCACTGCCTCCGCGACTCCCCTTCATACCTAAATGCGGCCTCATTTGCTCACTCTATCCCTGAGCCCGCTTCCCCGCAGCATCAGCGCGTCGACCGTCGTCTATTATTCGAAAGTCTCCTCCGCTAGATTTCCGACTACGTTGTTACCTGCGCTCGAATATCCGACTTGCAGACGCAATTTCACCTGCTCTGCGCCATCGAAGCAGAATTTCCCCCGCATAATGGCAGATCAACAAGACGAGGCTAAGATTTTGGAGGGGAATGAGGCGAGGGAGGAGGCTGTTAAGGCTGTAGAGAAGGAGGAGCAGAAAGAGGAGGTTCAGCTTCCAAAACTTAGTGCGGCGGAGTTTAGAGTGTACAATAGTATGGCGGAACATATGGAATATTTCGTGAGTGCTGATTTTATCTTTTGTTGTTGGAGTCTGTGGCATTGCGTTGGTCGGGGTCATGTTTGCAGCCTTACGCTTTTGAGTGATCGCGCTCTGGTCGCGTTGAAGCCAAACGAGGGTTGGGAAACATGTATCAAGCACGCAAGAAACTCGAGAAACATACTCCCAAACCATCTGTGCAAATTATACGACACCGAATGCGAAGCTTTTATTTCGTTTAGTTACGCAATCTGCGAATTACAAATGGCGGGCGACTCTACTTTCTTCATAGCAAGACAATGCCTATTACCCCTCATCCCACCAACCCCCCACTACGCCTCCTTTTACCTTCCAAATAAAACAATCCAAAGATCCAATTTTGCCCTATTCCTTCCCCACAGTCCCAGGCTCTCCTCCACACCCTCCTTTCTTCTTAGCTAACCATACCGGTAATAGCACAATCGCTTCCGCCAAACCTGGACAACCCTCCATACCTCCTGCGTCCAAAACCGCCGAGCCCCCTCCATGTCCCTCAAAACCTTCCTCAGCACCGGCCTCTCCTTCTGCCACCACCTCTCCACACACCATGCCATCGAAGAACAACACATATTTCCCATCCTCCGGCGAAAGATGCCCGAATTCCGCAACACAGCCGAACTCCTGCAGCAACATAAAGATATCCATAAAGGTATGGATTTGTTTGAGGCGTATCTGGAGAGTGTGAGAAGTGGTGAGAGGGAGTTGGAGTTGAGTGTTATGAAGGAGAAGATGGATTGTTGGGGGGGAGGTCCTGTGGAAGCATTTGGATCAGGAGGTTAAAACTTTAGGGGCAGAGAATATGAGGAAGTATTGGACAATGGAGGAAATGAGGAGAATGCCGATGTAAGAAATACTGTACCAAAAGTGATACTCTGGGAAAGAAAGAATACCTAGACGAAACCTAGCTCGAGATTGCTTAGATTTTTTATGACGACAAGACACATCAAGGCGTTCATAGACAACGGCGTTCATACACAAGACGAATGATGAAACTTATAAGCCTGTATTTCAATAAAGCTACATCCTCCATTTCTCTTTAAGAGTACTGTTGTAAGCTATATCAGATAGCTACCGCACACAATACATTGCCGTCCCAGACGAGTGGTGTAAATTATATACGAGGAAAAGGAAAACAATAGACTCCATCCCCTTCTAGATATGCGTAGATCGCTCGCTGGTATATTTTGATGCTGATAAAATCTAGAAGGGTTCGCCAAAGGAAATTCTCATAACGGTCATTAAACTTCTTGTACCCATAACTAGAGAAGTAATGTTAGCATTTGATCAAAAGCGAAAATGAGAAAATACTTACTTCCATCTTCCCCATATCTAATCGTTCCCTCTTCGCTGTTGCTTTCACAGTCATAAGAGCCATATCCAAATCATCCTGATCTCCCATGGTGATCATATCTCCGTTTGGCAAATCGTCATCACGGACCTTGATCTTGAAACGCTTGCGGAGGTCGAACTTGTCCCTTATTTTGTCGACAAGATCTGGGAATTCTATGGCTGTTCCGATCATGATATATCGTACATCTTCCGAGTGAACCTTGACACGGATTTTTCGAATATCAGGTCGCCTTGATGATCCACGGCCACCGGCTGTTGATGGGGCACGTGATTTTGGAGGAGGTCGGCTAGAAACCATTTCAAATTCGTCCTCATCGAAAGATCCATCGTCGTAATCACTTGCATATTCCTCCTCTTCCTCGATGTACTTCGGCTGTCGTCTAGCGGTGGACCGGCTATTGCGTGAACCTCCTGAATACATGTCGTAAAGCTCATCCGGGTATTCATCATCTTCTTCTTCTGATGTTCTTCTGCTCGGTTGAGGACGAGAGC
This sequence comes from Cudoniella acicularis, assembly GCA_013054445.1. Classification (NCBI taxonomy): domain Eukaryota; kingdom Fungi; phylum Ascomycota; class Leotiomycetes; order Helotiales; family Helotiaceae; genus Cudoniella; species Cudoniella acicularis. The sequence continues at coordinate 7,857 of JAAMPI010000093.1, read as the reverse complement.
GTGGACTGGTTCTGGTTGAATATTGTCTAGATGGTGGTCCTCGTGGTTCTGAGGCAGTCCTGGTGGTGCCGCGTCTTTGTGGACCTGGAGGGGATCTCCCATCATCACGAATTTCATACCCTTCTTGAGGTCGAGCCTTCTCGATATTCAGCTTCGCAGGCATTGGTTTTGGTCCGTTTCGAACTGAAGCTCCTCGACTCATCTGATTGCTACCAGAGTTGGTGGACTTCTCAGACTCAGGGGGGGGAGTAGGTGGGAAGACATTGCGATTGAGAGGAGGCTCTGATTGTTGTCGTTTACTTGAGAGACCAGGCTTGACAAGATTTGATGCAGCATAGGAGATGCTGTCGGCCGGACGATCGTCCTTGACATCGAGTTTGCCAGCCTAACTGGATTAGCGAATATTCTGGTTTTTCATTTCCCAGGCTTACATTTTTGATCTCGGAACCAGCGAAGCCAGTGAAGGCATTTGATCGATCTGAAGCAGCTACCAAACGAGCTTTTCCCAAGTAGTCCTTTGTCTTCAAATTCTTGACCTTGGCTTGATTCGGACGATATACAACACCAACGGGAATGGAAAAAACGGTATAACCCTAGAAACTGTTAGCCGTGCCCCGCTATCACTTTAATCCGAGATTAACATACCTCTGCTTCTTCCCGAATAGCCTCGTCAATAACATTATGATCTTCAACGACCTTTTCCTTTACAGCGAAAGAAAAGTCCTGCATTCCCGCTTCCTTTTGTTGCAGGTATATATAGCACAATCCACGATTGAACAGAACTTCGCAAGAATAAAGATTGAACATAAGACCAAGCTGGGCGTAGTTGATCACGTTGTTTCCTCGCAAGTATAACAAGGTATCGTTGAAATTCGCCAATGCCTCCTCAAAGTCGCCGACCAGAAAATTCGATACGCCTTGTTGGAAATATGCAACCGCGAGGTATTGGTCCAATCGCACAGCTCTCTGGTAGCACTCGACCTAAAAATTGTTAGAGTACGCAGATGGGATGAAAGCTGTGCTACTAACCGCCTTCTCATGCTCGCCAAGAGTTGCATGAATCACACCGCAATTAAAAAGGATTTTCGAGGTATCCGAGATGCCGTCAAATTCTTTCAGAGACTCGTCGAATTCATTATTGTCATAGTGGGTGAGTGCCTTCACCCAGGTCTCGATTTCCTAATCCAGAACATAAGCCCTGAGCCGTCAAAAAGTTTCCCGAGTCTGTAACTTACCTGTTTCAGAGACATTTTCGCAGCACAATTCTCCCTTTCGACCGAGCGAGCTGTAGTTGTTCAATCGCTGGTCGCTTCGTGAGCGACCAGCCGTCAATCTTTGTAGAACTCGAGGTTGATGTGGTGAACTGTCCAACTCTGGTTTCCAGAGCGCGTAGTGTTCCGATAATCCAGCTCCGAACCGAGTTTTCTTAATATCCTCCGAGGCTTCAACGTTCTCCAGTTCTGTTGCTTCTTGATGCCTTAGAAACGCTGATCGGTAGGCCGGTGGACTGCGGGGTTCCCGTGGAAATTACTTTAATGTGGTTGATAGTAGATAGTAGATTAGTACGTGATGTTGCTGCAGATAAGCCTTGTTGGATACGACGGAAGAGAGTGTGTCGATGATCGGCGGTAGGACCACGGATTGTTGGAAAAGAGATGCAAAAAAGTTGAAGGTGCAGCGAGGGAGGGTAAGAATGTAAGGTACGGAAGGATTTGCGCTGGCTCGCAGCTGTTGGTGGTTGCGGTGAGGTGTGGGAAGAAATGAGTGGGTGGAGGAGTAGTACGAGTCAAAGACGGAAGGGCAGCGCGTAACACGATGGTCGAATTGGTAGTGGGCGGGGGGGGGGCTGGTCCAAGCTACAGTGGATCCTTTTCATGCAGCCAGTACGTCGACAATGCGGCGATTGGAAAGTTGAATAGGCCGAACAGGGTCGGGTTCTTGTCACAAGGCGGCCGAGGGCAGGTGCTGAGCAGAAGCAAAGTTAGATGCGGCGGCAAGCGTCAACTTCTCCAGAAAATGAGCGTGCCCGTGAAGTTAAGGCTGCAGATGGCGGCGATGTTTGTAAAGGATGATTTGAGTGAAGCCAGTGAAGTCACTAGAAGTGTCTCGATTAGGGGTAAGGAGAGGCTTTGCAGACGCCGATGCAGAGGGGGATTGTGACGGATCTAAGAAGAGTTCCAGCACAAGCAGAAGCGGGTGGCTGGTCGCTTGCATCTGCTTGCTGCTTGAATTAAGCCTAGTGTTTGACGGGCTCCTCCGCTGGAATCATTTGATTCTTTTCCCTCAGAGCAGGCAGGTAAAAGCTACCGAGGGGCAGGAGGCAGGAGGTTCAGGTGCAGGTGCAGGTGCAGGTGTTCGACGGGACAACTTGACAAGCCTCCCAAAGGCCGTGCCTCCCAGAGCCTGAGAGCCAGCTGTAACTGGGTAACTGGCTGAGTGCGATGAGTGCGATGAGGATCAAGGCTTATTGAATTCAAGCAGAAGCAGGCCCGGGTCACAGCTGGGACTCTCTCACACCTCTCTGACTTGGCCCAAGCCACCCTCAACCCACACACAACCCGCAAGCCGGCCCAACGTCGCCCTGCAACAAGAACAATCGCTGGGAACATCGTGCCCCTCTGATCCCGGCTGGCCACATGTGAGGCCTGGCGAACACTGATGAAGCTTCCATCTCCTTCGCCAAAGCAGCGGGTGTTCCATCGTTGCGCCTGCCTGCCGATTGGGTGGTTGTGGTGGTTCGCTGTGGCTCGCTGTGCTTCTGTCACGAGAGGCGTTGCAGGGCGCGTAGAGCCCGGATGCGAGTTTGTTGCTTCAACCAACTCGCGGTCGAGCACAACTCAATTACCTACATATCCTCAACCGGGCCTGTTCCAAAACGAGAGATTTCTGCCAAAGTCACTATTGGTTTTCATCATTCGATAGTTCACTTGTCTATTTCTGACGCTGACGCTGGGCCGACGTGATGTGATGGCCTCATGACAACACTTTGCGCTCTTCGCATGCCATGATTGCCGTCAGCCCCAAGGGGCCAACTCTACGTCGCAAGTTCGCAACTCTAGAGTTCGCAAGTCACGACAACCTGGCTCTGGCCTTGGAATTGGGGACCCGCCTAGGGAATATGTATACGTACGGCACCGCGACAACAGTGCGCGCGGCGATCCTTCGACCCACAGCCACATCACAATTTACCTACAAACACCCAGAAGTCGATGCAAAAGCAACATTGCTATAGCCTCAGCCTACGATTAATTAGCCTTCCTCAGATAAGCTCATCGCTGTGTCGTCAGTCTCGCCCTGTGCGCAAAAATTCTTGGCAGTGTCAGAAGAGGCTCACGAAACCCGCTTGCGCCTCAAGGCCGTTTGAGACACCAGGGCGAAGGTACTTGGAACCCCTGACAGATGGTATTCAGCATAAATTATTTCATCAGATATCTATCGTGCCTCTAGAGACCCTGCGGCATGATGCTGAACTGATCTACAAAACGGCAGAATTTCCGAAGTCGTCTCAACTCTGAGCCTCCCTTGACCCCTTTCCAATCATTTGGTATGGGGTTTCTGCGTAGTGGGGCCGCAATGAACGGGAGGCTCCCTTTGACGTTTGGAAACTCGATTTGATCGGCCTCAAGGCTTGCTAGCTCATAAACAAGCAATTCAGCAGGTCCACTCACAGCAACCCGAGACGTTTGTCGGACATGCATGAAGGCTTAACGTTTGACAGCTACCATTGTGGGCTTAGCTGCGGCCCTGCGGGCCTTCCTTTATTCTTCAGCATTTCCTCTTTCGACTTCTAAAACCGCTATCAGCCCACCACATACCACCAGAAGACCATTTATCGTCCGATATATCTTCACAACATGCCCTTCTTGACCTCATCCTCCCTTTCCTCCCACAACGTCTTCCCCGAACAAGAGCAAACTGTTTTGTCATTATCCCAAACACCTGCACTCCTGGCAATGACGCCTACGAGTGTATCTTCGTCGTTTTTCTCAAACTTGCTTTCCCCTTCATGTTGCTTTGACACAACCATCCCCCTTCCAATCATTTCCCAAATTTGAATTGGTTTGTCCAGGAAAACACTTCCAATCCCATCCTTGCCCACATGCACAGTCCCCAGGAAACCTCGTGGCTTGAGAGCACCCTCCTTAGGATCTGTCCAAATACCTCGAGTTGATACAGCGCCTTGTGATATATCACCAGTCTCTCTAATAGTGGCCCAATAACTGCCAGGCGAAAGCCCACGAATCGTAAGATCAATCAAAGTCAGTGTAGGAGAGACTTGAACCATTCGCGCCAAACCTCTGACTTTATTCGACACAGTCTCTGAATGAGTCTCGAGAATGCACACGGCCGCGCCTACAAAAGAAAAATCAACACATTCCCACCTGACATGAGCTGATTCCATGTAACTCACTGTTTGAAGCTCCTGTACCCCTCAAAATTGCATCTCTCCCAGTCGATTGGATCGCGGCTACGATTGCAGAGGGCGGTGCTAAGATTGCAGGTCAGGACCACGTTTTATGCCAGTTGTCCGGTGACATGGTCGAATCTCCGCGATGAAGGGGATGGGACGAACCTGTTCCTTCAATGGTCACGAGCTGGTCTTTCAGATTCGCTTCAACCTTCTGTATTCCATTGAGCTTAAAAAGTGAACCAGAGATGTCTTTTATGCAACTTTCGCAGGTCATAGGCACTGCAAAAAGTGTCTATGAAACCGTCAGTTTTATACATTACACGTGACTGTGCCGAGGCCGGAAGTGTAGGGTTTTACCTGGAATGACGTTGTGATGGCCATTTTGATGGTGGTAGGGCGTAAATCTGAAATGTTTAGAGCAAACGCAAACAAAGGGGAGCAAAAGGGCTGCAAAGTTTGTAGTTTTATTGTCGGGCAATATAATAAAAGTTAGTTGTTGAAAGAGATGGGGGTGCTTTGAAATCGCATCGCTTCGGCTCATGTACCCAGTATCTCGGGAGAGCTAAAGAAAAGTCTTGGCATCAAAAGATTCACGATCGCGACCTCACCTCACAACACCAAAAGTCCAACACCAGCGATTCTCCACCCTCCTGCTCCTCGCACCACCTCAATCGGCCTCGAGGCCGTCTCCACCATGTCGCAAACCAATGGCTTGGTAAGCCCCCCCCAAAATATTCCCCCCTTAAACCCCATCGTCAGAGAAGAGAAATACTAATCCAAGATCAACAGACCAAACTGGCCTACTCCCGAACCTGGCACCACATCTCAGCATCCACCCCACACCACGCCCTCAGCACTATCCGCCCGATCCCCTGCCCGACCTCCCCACACATCACACCGCCCCCCTTAGGACGCCTCGCATCCCGCATCGCCATCCTCCTGATGGGCAAACACAAACCGATCTGGGACCCCTCAACCGACTGCGGCGACTACGTCGTCGTCACGAACTGCAACGCCTTACACACCACAGGCAAGAAACGCTGGCAGAAAACATACTACAGACATAACACGCGGCCTGGCAGTTTGAAGAGTATAAATATGGATTCGTTGATGGGGCAATTGGGTGGTGCTGAGGTGTTGAGGAAGGCGGTTAGTGGCATGTTGCCAAAGAATAGGTTGAGGGATGATAGGTTAAATCGCTTGAAGGCGTTTGAGGGCGAGGCGCACCCGTATAAGGGCAATATTGTGAGGTTTGCGGGGAAGCCTATGATTGCTGAGTATCCTGGGGATGAGGTGGCGAGTAGTACGTTAGCGAAGGAGGAAGTGAGGATATAGCGGCAGAAGAGGGTTGTGTATGATATCAATTGTATTGGGGAGGCATGAAAACTGTGCATTGGGTGGGTTGGTGTGGGATGTATATCATGGAGTTGTGTTGGTTTGGAAGCACGAACCATCATCCACTTTGAGCTTGTATCAAAAATAAATCAAATCTCAAGGAAAAAGCAGTGCACTTGCTTGTGCTCGTTTCCTGGTAAAAGTTTTATTGTGGTTTATTGCAAATATATTGCCAAATCTCATCTGGCCCTTTCCTTTTCTCGCAAGCGCGAGTAACACATCTCTACAATACTACAAAACTCTACGACGATTCGAGATCTCGAAGACATTTCTGCCAAATACCAATCTCTGTATATATATCTCCTCAGCATCAGCAGCATTCTCACAAAACAAGCACAAGATCAAAGTCAAACCAAAAAATACATTTCGATTCAACTATCACAAAATTCTACATCTAGTAGATGCAATCGAATGTTTTCCTTGCACATCTCATGAGACAAACCTAATTCTCAAATCAGTAACCATCTAAAGTGATTTGAGCACTCAAGCGCCGCCCGACCAATTTGCATGGACTACCTACCTAGCCAGACATATAGCCAAACAAATCGCGAATAAATTGCAAATATATGGCGAATAGATGGTAGGATGATGATCGGAATGATGGCAGGATAGATGGCAAATATCAGGACAAAAATAGCGAACAATTGAAAGAAATAGCAGAGTAGATCACAGGATAAATGGTAATGTAGATGGTAGAATAGATAGTAAAAGTTAGTCAGATAGTAAGAGATAGTAGTAAGATAAGGNAAAAACGTGAAAAAAGAAAGAAAGGAAAGGGAAAGGGAAAGGGAAAGGGAGGAAAGGAAAGGAAAAGAAAAGAAAAAGAAGCGGTAGATAGGAGGATAGATAGCAGAGAAATCGCAGGTAGATGACAGAGAAGTGACAGAGAAATAGTAGGGTATATGTATAGCATGGTACATGGAAGGATAGATGGCAGAGTATATGGCAGAGTAGATGACAGGAAAGATGGCAGATATATAACAGGTAAATGGCAGATAAATAGTAGATAGTAGATAGATGGTAGAGTAGATAGCGAAAGTTAGTCAAATAGCAAGAGGTGGTAGTAAGATGAGGAGAAAAAAGAGAAAAAGAAAAGGAAGAAGAGCAGCGATCGACCTTTTATAGTTTTTCGAAGACGCTAAGTGTTGACCGGTCTCTTTTCATGTTAGGTAAGCACTCATTTTGACTCACATACAATGTTGATTTGGTTGAGATGGATAGCATTTATGACGTTGATGGAAGGGCTGCGGGCTACTGAGGTCATTTGTTGAGGGCGGTGGAAGGGGAAAGAGAGGTGTGGAATCGAAGTGGTTGGGTTGGCTCTTTGAAATGAAATGAAATGCGAGGTGTTGATTTTTGGGGTGGAGGAGGAGGTGGGAAGGGAAAGTTCTGAATGGGTAAGTTTCTGCGAGATGGATTCCCTTTTTCTTGTTTTAAAACATGAAATGGTGATTTTTTGACGAACAGCGTTGGCAAGTGCAGCCGAGAAGTATCATTTTTTGTCACTTGATGAGAGAAATAGTCACTACAGCTAATGTAAAAGTAGTCTTTTCATTGACAGTCTCGAAGAAAGTCCCGAAAAACTCCTGTCTCGCTGTTGACGCCTCTAATTTTCCCGAAATTGACCAAACCCAATCCTCGAATTCTTGGATTCTACATGATAGCCAAGACCCTCTTCAAAGCAGCGATGTCCCCATCGCATTTTGCTTTTCTTCCCTCGAGCTCCCGGAGCTTCGCAATCAAGGACGCTTTGTCTAGCCGTGTCGAACTCGCTACTTCCTCCCCATCATCCTCAAATTCATCATCATCATCATCCTCCTCTCCCATCACACTCTCCTCCACAGAACCGATCGGAGAATAACCATCCTCGGTATCCGCAGCCGGTGCATCCCTATTCATAGAAAGCTGCCCAGCCCGATGATGAACACGCTTCAAATGCTCCGCAAGATTATCCTTCCGCGCAAAAGCGTGCCGATGGCGCTTACACGAAGATACGGGGCAAGCAAACATGCGGCTGCCATGCACGCTCTGTTGGTGTCTTTTCAAGTCGC
>JAAMPI010000929.1:1655-15999 GCA_013054445.1 Cudoniella acicularis | reverse complement strand
GNNTATTATTATAACTATATCACCTTTAANAACATACGTCTAAACACTATTTATAAACTTGATATAATATCTGATTTCTTATACTATATTAGCCTTTATATTTAATAGAGTTAAANACCTAACCTCGTNAAACCCTAGGGTTATAAATTNATTTAATAACCNTATATAAAAGGTTNTCTATAGGCCTCTNATATATAAAANAGAATCTAGGGCTCTAATAAGNATTTCCCGTTCCGATATTATGTTTAGATACTTTTCTTGATAAGGGCTAAGCCTTACTCGCTAGCGTTTCTCCCCTAGATCATCTTTATTATAGCTATANAGCCGTATTTTACGAAATATTTCACCGGACGTATAGGGTATAGAATATAAATAGCCCTCTCGTAGGGCTTNCTTGGTTTTATTTCCGAGATCTTATACGTGTTAGTATAGATAGCGATNAGATCAAGTATACTGACTAGTGCTATAGAGGTNAATAACCTATTACCTCTAAGATAGAACGAGGAATTCTTTANTAGCNAAAATTCTATACTATCCGTAAAGGNATTCTAATTTTACGTCGCGGGTAAAGTAGAGCTATANCGGATCGTCTTTAAAGGNAGCTCTAAAGGCCTTAGCACTAGTCGCTAGCTTTTCTAGCCCTACTTAGAGTGTCCGATCTTCGATAATAGCTAGAACTCGGTTNGCTAGTTTGTCTTTAATATATCCTTCGCCTTTAAAATCTCTCTTTAACTGTTCGATGATCTTTNTATCGACCTNACGGCACGGGTATANGAAGTCTAAATATATAATCGCCACTCGAGCTATACCCTTATACTTAGNAAGCTTATCCTTCGAAATTCTTTANTCTATAGTAACTTGCGGCTCTAGATCAGAACTCTCTATACTAGAGCATATATATAACAAGTCCCGGGCAATCGAAGCGNTATATANTTAGAGGGGTTAAGCGTCGTTAGTTCGTANCCGAGCTAATACGTNNTAGTNCTAACNAAGCGGAGTATAAGAACTAAACGGTATATAAAAATCAGGTAGGGTATAANAACCAAACGGTATATAAAAACCAGGTAGANTATAAGAACTAAACGGTATATAAAAACCAGGTAGAGTATAAGAACTAAGCGGTATATAAAAACCAGGTAGAGTATAAGAACTAAACGNTATATAAAAACCAGGTAGANTATAAGAACCAAATAGTATATAAAAACCAAGTAGAGTATATAAACCAAGTNATNCGTANAAATCAGGTATTGCGTATATACTAGTAGAATTCTCTAGTAAGATNATCTCGTTTGTTTAGGATCGTCTTAGTTTTCNGATAGTCTNTATNAAGATAATTCACTNATCACCCCGCTCCTAGCTGTCTATCGGCCNTAAGATTAGATCCTATTTTATCGCTATTTGCTTTTTAATCTATAAAAAATCCGTAGTTATTATAATAANAAAACCTCGACCGAAAACTAAGTTCCTAAGCCTAGGCGTGTCTACGAGCCTTACGGTTCGTAAAATAAACGTTAGCGANAGCCGCTATACTAGATTCCNTATAGGCCTAGGTTTATAGAAACTCTTNATTATAGAGACACCTAAGCTACCGATCGTNACGTANTTAAAGANGGAANAAGCCGTTTATACTACCTCTNTAATACCTTTAAAGGTTAACCTACCCGACGCGATACTAATAAGACTATNACCGGAAGGAAATATNAAGACGGCGTAGCGGGAANAGCCTTCCTATCTTAAGATAAAGAGCCTATANGATATATATATAGTTNTTCGTCCTCTCTAGCGCGNCGNTAAAGTTATAGTAGCGTATATACGAACAGNCCTAATTAAGATAATAGCTATTAAAAAACTCTCGTCCGACTATTCTAAAGAGTTTANGAGTTATTANTATAAAAATTTNNTTATAATNATAGAGACCTATTAATTTAAAGGTCAATTCTTCGTTATTACCGATTATATAGCTACTACTCTCCGGTATATAATTNCTATCCCCNTTCCGCTATAAGAACTCTACGTGTCTATAACTTGTCGGTAGGTAATTTCTTTATCNCGCTTAGNTATTTATCTTANTAATATNATATAGGTTTTTAAAGNGATATAGTACTTATCTAGATTCGGTATTACGTATAAGAAACTNAATAGCTCTAAGGTTTTATTTTCGTTAGATAGATACGTAAAGATAGNTATACTAAATAAAGTTATATTAGCGAACTACTAACCTAAGATACTTAAGCCTATTTTAATGATTGTTAATCTATAGAATCCGCCTTAGCCTACTCACTCGGGATTATTACTATTAAAATGATATAAAATAGTATCTCTCNTACGCCGGATAAGAAGTTAGTCCTAAAGAACCCTGATCAATAGTCACCGGAAGCGTCTAACTTTATCGAAGTCACTTCCTAGGCCACGCTAAAAGAGATCTAGGATNTTAGGGGCCCGTTGATNACCCTAGACGAATCGTTCTNACTAACCTTATTTAGAATAGGTTTTTAAAGTATATATCGCNAACGGTNATGATTCTATTTATAGAATATACCTACTANGAGACCCTCGAAAATCATTACTTNCTAATTGATTCTCNTAGAGTTATANGGTCGTANGGGTTTTATCGGCCTGTTTACTATATTTTTTTTAACCTTTATANTAGAGCTTGATTATTTTATAGTACTTAAGGGAATAGAGACTAGATTTGCGCGTATTAGGATNGTCACTCGGACCTTTACTTAGATAGAATAGATAACTTAAACTTGACTAGATAATCTAAGGGTTTGTTTTCCTAAAAATAGACTATCTAAAAGGCCTATATTTGATCGGCCTATTGCCTACGTGCGTCGTAGTACTCGCCTCGAGTGTCTAGCTTTAATAATATATCTTTTAACATCTAAATAACCTAAATATACTTCTCTCTTATCCGCGTGCCGTATTAGTAAGCGCGGCGGTACTCCGTATAGTAAGCGACTTGGTCTTAGGGGCCAGGTCACGTATATTCGGTTAGCTTAAACCTAATCGAGGAATGCTTTATCCTTAGCGTCTCTATATCTACCTAATGATCTATCACCCCTCTAATGTCTACGAGATAATCTCTACTATCTATATGATCCTATTACTAAGATTACCCCTACTATATAGATAATCCTACTACTAAGATAATATAAGTTACGATAATTAAATATAACCCTAGAATACTTTAAAGAAGAGAGTAGTTATCTAAATATAAAAAGTTCTACCGAAATTCGCTCTTCTACTATTTAAAAAAAAAAAAGTAATAACGCCTATAAATCTATCTTTTCTTATTTCGCGAAAGGTCGAATCCTCCTATTCTACCTCTAAACGCTCGAAGCAAGGCTTAACTATTATTAGTATAATCGTTAGTGCCCTTCTTATCCTGTTTATTATTATATTCTTTTATATGTTTATCTCTAAATATAAGAAAGGTTCCTTTAGCTCTTCCTCTAGCTATACTACCTCTAATAATCTTTCTAACGACTCTAGCGTCTCGTCTACGGGTATAAACTAGTATAAAGATCTATATAGGCAAAGTCTTTAAAGATATACTCCTTTTAACGGTTACTCTTAGGCTTGTTAAGATCTACTAAGCTTAGTATCATACGGATTAAGCGAACGCCTCTAGCCACCTCCTTCCCAAATCTCCGGCGCTATATAAGAGTCTGTTCCGACTAAAGTATGCCAGTTGTTAACGGTCTTAGCGATACCAAAATCAGTAAGGAACTTCTTACTATAATATAGCATATTCGGAGGCTTTATATCTCGATAAATGATAGGCGGATTTTATATGTATATATAATCTAGTATAAGGGATATCTAGCGGAATATTATAGTCTACCTCCTCTCTTAGGATTTAAAATTTATAATCTTTTTATTAAGGCTCCTATCTTAGTAAGCTAGCTAGAAGAAGTTAATACGTAGACTATAATCAGAGTCAAAATAAAAGAACTTATATAGCGTAATTTCTTGACCTAAACCACCTTAGCTTTAATCTTTAATCTAAATACTTTCTTCGTATAGATTCCTTATTCTAGTTTAGGCTAGATAACCTTATACGTATAATAGTTACTAGTATATATACCGTTTCCTTAGAAAGTCATAATAAACTATAGTATGCGATATATAAACAGGAGCCGACTATAAAGGAAAAGATCTTAATACTTTTTTATAAACACTAGTTCTATTAGGAATATATTTCTTCGTGGTTTCGGATTTAGAAGAATAAACGCTGTCCGTTATATAGGGGGAATAGTTAAATATATGTTATAAGAAGACATTTCTAAACTTCGACCCTCCTATTATAAGGGTCATCGAACCTATATCGGTAAACTGACTTTCTAGTCCGTATACCCTTAAGGTTATACTAGAAACCTTTTAGGTTTAATCGTAATTTTAAAATATTTAGTAAGAACACCCGCTCTTCGATAAGCAAATCAATTTCAAATCGGTCTAAGAATAGAATACTACCTGATTGCTCTTTCGTATAGACAGGACACGTTAATAAGACCGCGAGATCGTAAAAACTTATTATAGCGCCCGTCTAAATAAACCTAGTAACAGTTGCCCTTAATCGTAAAAGAGAGGCCTATTAGGCAGTAGGGAAACAGTTAAAGGCTCGAAAGTAAACTAGATTTCTATACTTCTATAACTCGAATTACGTAACTCCTCTATTAACTTGACCGCTATATCTTTTCCGTACCTAAGGCCGATATCTAATAACGAGCACTAACTCTTAATACTATTATAGTTTGTTTTTCTCTCGAGTAATATAGTTAAAAGAGTATACGGCAGGTAATTTCGAAGGGCGGATTAATACTAATGTTTTCCGTAGCTATAAAACTACTTATAACATATGATTTAAGTAGGGCTAGAGTATCTGACGCCTAGCCACCTACGATCTATATATTTCTATCTCTATTCTTCTAGGAGCTATTATCGTTCCTATAAAAAGCATCTATAAGCTTTTACCTTAACTCTAGAGTTACTAAAAACCTGACGAAACTCTACTCGTATATTATATACTTCTTCCTTTAAGGCGAGCCGGAACCGGACGTAATAGTAATCAGACTACTACTAGGGTATATATAAGTAGCCACCGTAGTTCTGATTCTAGAACTCTAGATGTCCTACGTCTAAAGAGCTAGTACTTGGCTGTTTTGTTTCCTATAGCCTAACTAGTCGAGTTGCTCGATTTTTAGGCCGATACTATCGCGCGAGAATAAATTATTTATTAATTCCTAGTCTTTATATATTATGATATCGACTTTATAAGTTACTAAACTCTTTATTAAAGCCTGGCTTGGTTTATATATATTACCTATAGCTAAAGGGCTAATAGTAAGGATAATATAGTCGAACTCTTCTATACTAAGCTGGCCTTATATATCGACACGTATAATAGTAGGATATAGGTCTATAGAAATGACTAAACTCACGCTAATAACCTTAGTATTTAGCCTGATATCGATTCCTGCCGATAAAATCTTTTCTATATCAGTTATAGCGAAGACAGTATTATAATTACTCCCTATTATATAGCGCTTATAATCCGTGATATAAAATGCCGGAAACGATAGTAATTGGTTATACGAGCAACTCGTAACCCTATTAAACGTTAGTAAGATATAGCCGTATAAGAATCTATTAGGGATATAGACCCGCTTTACGTACTCGGAAAGACTTTCGGCTAATTAGGAGTTTCTAGTACCGGATTTTCGCGGTAGTACTAAGAAGTAGAGTATAATAAACTAAAGATATTATAAGGCTATAAATATAAAATTAGCTATAGCGACGAACTCTTGCCTTTAAGTACGAAATGGTATCCGAATAAGAGGTAGCCTATAAAGGTTCGAAGGGTAGATAAAATAGGGTCGGTCTTCTTTATAAGAGTATATAAAGAGAAACTTACGCGTTTAGCGTCGGACACTAAGATAGTCGAGCATTTTAATCAAGTTTTAATAGTATATACTAGAAAATACTCGTATCGGGATATTAATATTTAGTCCGTTATAGGAATAACTATGCCCGTTTAGGCTATACGTAGTTCCCTAAATGTTTATTATTATTTTGGTCATAATAAGCGAGCTAGGTAGAGAAAGCCCTACCGATTCTAATAAGGTCACCTCGAAATTACCCGACCTCTATAACGCCTACGCTATAACTAAACCTATTATACTACTTCTTACTATAGCCACCTTTTTTTTCCCTAAGAGTTAAGAAGAATCTATACTAGGGTAGCGACTTTATTCTTTAAACGAATTTTAATTATTATAGTATTTTATATATCTAGGTAACGGCGTATATAAAGATCATTTGTTATTAGTAAATTATCTATTAATAAAGGATTATCTAGCGATAAAAGATTATCTAGTAATAAAGGATTATCTAGTAATAAAGGATCATCTAGCGATAAAGGATCATCTAAGCGGGGACGCTAAAGCTCAGGAGTCAGGTATTTACCCCTAAGACCAACTCGCTTACTAAACTCCTATATCCTCGGTAGCTATAATAGAGTTCGAAATCGGCTTTAGTTCGGAACACTTAATGATTTTATTTTTGACCTATATTTTATACGTACTAACCCTCTATAGCTAGTCTTACCGCAAACCTCTATATTCGCTTATCTCTCTACTATACGTAAAGTAAAGACTTCTTACCTTAGAATTTTTTTTACGCCGCTAGCTATCGGCGTTATTTCTACTATATCACGTAAGAGTATTAATATTATACTTGCTAAATCTAAAAGAAAGGTTCTAATAAACATATTACTAGTAGCTAACCTTATTTCTAAGATAATATAATAGCTATCGGTATTCTTCCTTTAATCCTACTACCTCGAAGATACCTACCCCGAAGGAATTCTAAAACGGCCATCGATCTAGCCGAAGTTCTCTCCCGTCTAAAGCTCTATTCTGTCTATTACTTCCTTTCTGTTATTATAGCTTAGATTAGAGTCTATCTAGTTTTAAAAATAAGCCTCGAATTATAACTCGATTAAAAATATTTATCGTGATTAGGTATATAAATTCTAGGTCTCCGTAAAATAAAGACGAGGGAATAGTACGGTCTAGAGAGCTATAAGCCTAGTTTCCGGCTATAACTTTGTTACTTAGAAGGTTTAATTCTAAACCTATAAGGACCTCTTTATCTATAATTTCTAACGTCGCCTTTTAAGCCTGCCTCCTGATTCTGTTCTAAAGATCTTTAATAGTAGAGTTAGAGTAAGGGAGTGCTCCCGCGTTATCAAATAGCGGCTCTTTATCTCCTGATGTCTATATCATCCTACGTACTTCTAGAACGGGTTTACTAGAATTAATAACCTAGACTTTTATAAAAGTCTTAGTATTATACTACGACTTCTTTATACTAGTAAAGATATAAGTCGTATAACGCTTCCCTTACTCGAAGGAATAAGTAGCCGTAAGAAGCGACTATATAAAGACCTAATATTAAGGTGAATTCGACTTAGGCGTAAGCTCGTAATTCGTCGTAGTGATTTCTATAATTAGACGATAGCTAGAGGATAAAGATAAGAAATCCGTACCGTCGTCTCGAGCTAGTAGTAGCGGATCTTAAACGAGCGAAGGGTGTAAGGGGTTATCGTCGTGATATATATCGACTGTTGATAAGTCCGAGATAGGCTAAGATAAATTAGGGTTATTATTAAATATAAGGTAGATTCTAAAGGCGAAAACTCACGAGGGATAAGGTTAGAGTCGAAGAGCTAGGTCTTTAAGGAGCGACACGAGTTATAGCGCCGGACTATACGGTCGTAAAGGCTAAGACGATATAAGGCGAGCTACGGCAGACGCGTCGGGGGATATAGGAGAGAAAAGCGATAGGAGAACAGAGGTCGAGGAGGGGGACAACGATAAACTTATACTTAAGGCGGGGTAGGGCTCGCGTTCCCTTATACTTTAGCTGGTTTACGGCGTAGCCTTAGAGCGCTAGGCGGGTCGGTAGCTTAGTGCCCTACTTAGGGCTTTACGAGCCTAGCTAGCTAAGTCTATGTTTTTAGGGTATTTTATTAGTAAATCAAAAATTAAAAGTCGTAAACTTTTAAAAGTTAGTTATTAAAAAGTATCTTTATCTTCTAAAACTTATAATTACTTGTTTTTAATACTATAATTATCTTTAGTTATTTTATAATATTTAAGTGATCGCGATAGCTTTCGTTTTTAAAAGCCTAAAAGCGGGGTTATAACGCCTAGAAATCGCTTAAAAGTAGCCTAAAAACGTAGACTTAGCTAACCGGGCTCGTTACTCTTCGGACTAGGCAGCTACGACGCGGCTAAGCTATAGGCGATATACTAGCTTTCCGGGGGCGGCGTATGATTCGGACGTACCCCCCTCGACTAGTACTTCGAATACGAGGATTATAATAGAGGCTTTAATAATAACGAGATTTATCTATACGACTAGTAAAAAAAGATATATAACTAAGCTAAAATATATTTATTATTTATAACTTTAGATATAATAGCCGTTTATTACGTATTTTTATTATATATAACGCCGCTTCTTCTATATCCTTATCTAGAAAAGGAAAGAGCGCTTTTTACTATCTAACGTAAGGACTAATATTTTACGACGACGTTAAAGCTCGTAGCTATAAGATAGGTCTTTCGAGTGTTTAATTCTATTCTCGTATACGGACTTTATAGCGAGCTCGTTGTTATTTACGAGTATAACGAAAGGCTATAAGGCGAAAGGGTTTGTTAGAATAGTAGCTTAAAAGGATAAGTTTGATATATAGGATTAGGATTACGAGACTACTTATAGGATAATCGGAAGAACTTCTTAATCTCTTAGAGTAAGGGAATAAAAAAACATTTGATTGATTTATTTGCCTTAAAATATATCCGTCTCCGGAACTCCTTTAAAAAGGCTTGCCGGTGCCTTCTAGATATAGCTCTAAGTTTATACTATTCCTAGTAGCGTAAGCTTTATTCTCTAGAAATAGTAATATTAATAGAGTTTTCTTTAAACATATGTCCTGCCGACAGACCTAGGGCTCTCTAGGAGGGGAAGGCTAGCTCCTTCTGTCCTTTAAAATTAAATAAGTATAAGATAATATAAAAGATAGTAGAAGATAGATAAATATATTTATTTATATATCCCGATACCTATAATATTCTTATCTAGAATTTATTTATAAACAAGTCTACGCTAAATAGTTTTAAAGCGACTATATTAGTTGCCTTTCTAGTATAAGTTAGATCTATAAGATAGGCACTTGTTCTTCTTTTTTTCTATAACCTATCGTCGAAGGCAAGTATAATAGAATATATGACCTGTTATAGTTAGATAACTACTATATCTAAGATATAAACAGAACTTATCGTATAATACCCGAAAAAAAATCGCTCCCTTACGGTTTATCGAACCTTTCGGCTAACGATCTATAATAAATCGTATAGTCAAGTCTAAAGATCTAATAGGCTTCTTGCTTCCTATAATTAAAGTAATTACTCTTAGGGTAATAGACCCTTTTAATCACGCGCTTAGATCTATATCCTTCCTCTTTAATATTACTAACGAGATATTTATCGTATAATACTTATAATAAAAATGTTAGCTTATTTAGTAGATTATCGAGTAGAATATCGTATATAGTCATATGTCGTAAAAACAAACATACGCGAGACATAGCCTTAGCCGTGCCTAAGGACATTTAGGTAAAGAGCGTAATGTTCGATATTAATAGTAAGGTCGATAACTTCTACGGCGGGGTCCGGCCGAGTAATTACTTTAGAGGAACTTAAGGATTGGCTATAATAGCGTTTTTAAGATAGGCCCGAATCCTTAAAATCAACTAAAAATAGGACCTACCCGGTAGACGTGCGCTTCCGGCTCTAGTTTACGAGCTTTAAGACGTTTTTACGACTTTCGTCGATTATCTCTTTAGTAAGTAAGAAGTCGTCGATATCTGTCGTAGAAAAAGGGTTTCCTATACTATTTTAGTTAAAGTCTTATAGCTAGAGGCGTATATACTCTAAAGCCTGGCTAGGCCGTTACTTTACTTAGAAGAAGAACCTAGAAGCCTATAGTGTCTGTCTAGGCCGTAACTTTACTTAGAGAAGGAGCCCGGAAGCCTATAGTTACTTATAAAATTCTAATAATTAGGTTATATAGATACTATAATATAATAAAAGAAGATACGATACGAGGTGACTACGGAGAGGCAGAGGAGATAGGATAGGAGAGGTAGTTATAGTCACTATCTCGAAGGATAAAGTCGGCTACGAGAGGCGATCTATTAAAATCTATATATTATACTATTATCGTTAAGCTAAGGATAAGAACTATAGCTTTCTATTCTCCGTATTAGCGGTAAGAAAGATCATAGTCATAGGTTTAAACCGGAGCTAGCTTTACCTAGTATCAGCTCCCCGCTACCTCGTATTAGGCGACAGAAAGATAATAGTCATACGGTTTAAGTAAGGGCCGGGCTTTACTAGACGAGTTAAGTATTTATACCGACCTTTAAATAATATTACTCTTACTAAGACCATAACGTTAAGTATCACTTCTCCGTACCGGTAGTACCCTATATAATACCTAAACGATATAAATTAGGTTATCTACTTGTTAACCGTAAATCTAGCTAAACAGACGCTTCCTAGGCAGTTCCCTCGCTTTATACGATACGAGTTGAGTTATATATATAGGTCTATAAACTAGGAGGGATAGGATATATAGTAGATAAAGAGAGAATATCAAAGTGCCTTAAGGGACGCTAATAATCAGCTTAATATTATCGAGTAAAAGCTAGATAAGCTATAGAGGGAGGAGGTAGACTTGGTCCGGGAGTATCAAGATGCCTTAGCTACCCGTCTCTTATAAGATTTGTTAGCGGCCTGTTCTTCGGTAGTATATATTAAGCTATCACCGAGGTTAAGGTTAGCTACGTGCTATCTTTCTATAGAGTGTTCTAGAAAGCCCGATATAGTTCGTGTCTATTCTATTAGAGTAGGCATATACTTCTCCTTTTACGTCCGGTAAGTACTAAGTCTAGATTATACCGCCTAGTAGGGTTTCCTAATTATTAACCGCTCTTATATACTTGCCTTCGTATCTAAAATACCTATATATAAGAAAAGCGTACCTATCCGATATTACTCTTTACGTATAGTTTCCGATCTAAGAAATCTAATAGTCCTATAGAAGCCTACGTCAACTTTTAGCTCTACCCCGATTAGCTACTCTTAAGCTCTCCTTTATCAGGATCCCTAAACGCTAATAGGAAATAAATTGCTAAGAGGGCCCGCTATAAGTAGGCAGTTATCTAAACCGGAAGTTAAAGCCATTTATAGTATCTATTAGCCCCCCTTTTACTCCTTATCGGCGCCTCCGGATTATATATTCCCCCGGAAGAACGGCCGTATAACTCTACTCCTAGTCTTACGTAGCCTAGTAAAAGGCGTTAATACCCGACTCGCCTATAATAGCGAGATTATAAAGGCCACGCTCGCCTACTTACGCTTAGCTCGCCTATTAGTCGACTTCTCTTTACTCGGCTTTTTATTTAACTTTTTTATACTTAACTTATATTATTATACCGGTTAGTAAATCTACTACTATCTTTAAAGAGTTTAATCAGAATACCTCTAAGTGTTCTATATAAAATAACTTTTATTTTATCGACCTAGATCTAGGTATATTAGTTCTTAATATCTATAAGTCCTAGTTCTTAGTATACTATAAGCTTATAGCTATAATTTATATAGAATAGTATAACAAGTATTATGTCTATTATTAAACTATTATAAGAGAACTATATTATAGGTAGTATTTCTACTTAATTGTTTTACTAATAGTTTATATAATATCTTAGGTATACCTTAACTACTTGGTTTATTCTCTTAGTTTCTCTGTTCGCTTATAAGTAGAACGCTATTAATATCTTATACTTAACTCTAAGATAGATAGTTAGTACTATCTAAAATTTTAATATAAAGAGCTTGTCTTAATCTAATATAATCTTCTTAGGTAGTCTATATCAAGCGACTACTTCCCTTAGGAACATATAGGCTAGGTCCTTAGCTATACTACTTTCTATATAAGATATCAGGATTATATACTTAGTAAGCCTTTTAGTAATAACTAGGATAGAGTTATATCCTACTCCTATTATTCGATTAAGGGACCTTAGTAGCTTTATAATAAAGTCCTATAATATTGTTTTCTATAGTATAGGTGATATAGGTACTATACCTATCTGTCTATAGGAAGGATAGTGGTTAGCTTTGTTTCGGATATAAGTATTATAGTTGCCGACTATCTAGTTTACTAGTGACCTTAGCTTAAGGCACTAGTAATTCCTCGCTATTCTCTTATATGTTCTTCTTGCTCCCTAGTAGCCGTATACTAGTAATAAGTGCTGATTAACGATAAAGTCTTAGATAATTATTAAAGAGATAAACATTTTCCTTGTTCTAGCTTATTATAATGTTCTATTCTTTAGATATAGTTCCTTGTCTAAATATAGGTCGTGATTCACTTCTTATCTAGTAGCCTTATAGATCTGTTTAATCTATAGGCCAAGGTTATCTATAGCTATAATCTCCCTGATTACTAGTATAAGGTCTCTATTTTCTAGGGTATAGAGGATCGCTGTTTCCTTATATTATTTATCGTTCTCGTACCCTAGTTTCCGACTAAGGGCGTCTGCCCTAGCGTTGTCGGTTCCTTTTACGTGTTTTATTATAAGGTTATAGCCGGCTAATTCCTCTAACTATCTAGCTAACCGTCTGCTGTCTAGGACTTTTATTATAGTAAAGGTCTATAGATTTATATAGTCTATATAGATAGTAATTAGGAACTAGGCTCTCTAAAGATAAACTCGCTAGTATTATAGTGTTTTTACTATTATAAATAGTTCTTTTTTATAGATATTATAGTTTTGTTTAGTAGGCGACATCTTTTATAAAAAAGTAAGCTATAGGATATAGTTTATTATTATCGTTACGCTAGAAGTATATTACTCTAGTCTAGGTATTAGATACGTCGGTTTTAATAATACTTAGCTTGTTATTATAATAACTATATAGGATAGGTTCTTCCTTAAATCGTTGTTTAATCTACTTAAAAGCTAGATCTGTTTTCTCGTCTTATATAAACTTAATATCTTTTCTTATAAGTTATATAAATAGTTCCGCTAGCCCTAAATATCCTTTAATAAATATTTAATAGAAATTAACAAATCTTAAGAATATCTAGACGTCTTTAACGTTTTTTTAGTATTGTCTATTCTATGATTATTCTAGTTTTCTTAGGGTCGACAGCGATTTCTCTAAGTCTTATAACATAACCTAAGAACGTCGTCGTCCGAACTCTAAATTAGTATTTAGATAGCTTAAGCCTTAAGTCTACTTCTATAAGTGC
The DNA here is from genome assembly GCA_013054445.1 of Cudoniella acicularis. Classification (NCBI taxonomy): domain Eukaryota; kingdom Fungi; phylum Ascomycota; class Leotiomycetes; order Helotiales; family Helotiaceae; genus Cudoniella; species Cudoniella acicularis. Next base: position 2,604 of record JAAMPI010000929.1, on the reverse strand, counting down.
TTATATAACTTGCTTTATATATATTTCGTAGTCCTCTCTCTTCTTAGAAAAGACTAGGATGTCGTCTAAATAACATATAACCGTGACTCCTAGATATTTATAAAGAATCTCGTCGTTCTATTACTAGTAAGTAGCTAGTACGTTCGTTAACCCGAATAGCATTACTATATACTCTTATAATCCTAAGGGTAAGANGAATACNNTTATCTACTNATANCCTNTTATAATCCTNATTAAGTTAAACACGCTTTATTAGTCTAACTTTATAAATATAATAGCCCTAGCTAGCCTGTCNTATAGGTANTANNTATTANGTATCGGGTATATATCNCTAATNNTCNTGATATTTAGCCCTNGATAATCTATATAAGGTCGTCTGTTTAGATCTCCCTTNTTATANNCTAATAGTATATTAGTANNNNCAGGNNATTTNGACTTTTATATCTATCCCTTNNTTACTACTTCTNNTATATATTTCTNNAGCGTCCCTAAGGTTTATAGNTTATATNNTTAATACTTTTTANATATTAGNTCTATCTCTTNTTTTAAGTTTNATNANATNATCNTATAGTTTATATTCTANTANAGCCNTTATATCTTCTAGGTTATTAAACAGTTTTATAAATTCTTAATACTATANNNNTATAACNGTTTAATCTATCTTAATTTCTANTATCTACTTANCCTTATTAGTAGCNTTATNNNTTAAGGTTATATATACCTCTTATANGTTAGNTAGTNATTNNACCTNNTTATACTCGTATTATATAAANTTTATTATACTTATTATCTAGTNAATACTTAGGATTATANTNTTTAATCTATANTATTCTAANGATNANTAGGTANCTCNTAAGNANGACNACGTCTANGTNNATNTCCTNNAAGTGTCCTTCTAGTATAGTTAGGGGTAGCNNCCTAGCTTNCTTCCTAACCTATCNGTNNATCC
>JAAMPI010000928.1:0-22831 GCA_013054445.1 Cudoniella acicularis | reverse complement strand
GCGAAAGAGAGAACTGTTGGGAATCCAGGTGCCGTTATGTTGTTAGAGAAGCTCCGATGATAGAAAACTTCTGCAGTCTGTAATGATACCCAGGATTTTGGAACAAAAAATAGTCATGGTCACGATCGCTCGATATCATACCATCGCCAACGAGCAGTTAAAGGAATATTCTCGGGTTTTTTTCACATGGTCATTTGTCAAGTTTGCGGTTCAATTTCACGAGTTAGTGCTTCTCCGTGAGACAAGGTTAGAGTCATAGCGGATTAAACCACCACTCATTCTATTCCCCTGTCAACCTTCCCTTACTATCTCACTAAAGGCGGCAAAAATAACATGCTCATTATTTCCATTTCCGTTCTCGTACCCATACCCGTTTCGAAATATCAAAAATGCAAGAAGCCCGCGCCAAGGAAGTCCAGCGCATTCATACCCTACAATCCTTCTCGGTTCTCATCATCATACACTTTACAATTCTTCCTTAATCTTATCGCCAGCCTTCTGAGCAGCTTCACCAGCGCGGTTGGTGGCATATGTAGCGCCTTCCTTGACCTTGTCGCCCGCTCTCTCGGCTTGATAGGCGGCTTCTTTGCGGCCGGCCTCGGCACCTGCGCCGAGTTGGCTCAGGACCCATTGAGCTCCTGCTTGACTATTTCTTGGTTAGCATAACGTGTCTTGGTTGCGTTTGATGTGTTGGCAGCTTACATCTTAGCCCACAGAGTGCCTTGTGGGGTGGTGGTGCCGTATTGGAAGTAGTTGCGTTGGTTGCGTGCCCAGGCTACCAATTGGTTCTTTGTTGAACCTTGCGGAACATTGAAGCCGTAGGAGTCGAGGTAGTTCTTGAGTTCTGAAATTGTAGGTTAGTGAAGAATTACTTTAAGCGCAGCAGCGAAGGGGGCAATACCTGACTCAGACCAAGTGTCAAAGATGGAGTCCTTCGCGGCATCAGTTTGCTTGGCTAAATACGAAGTGACGGACGCATATGCTGGGCCGCTGGGCTTGGAAGCAGAGGCGTATGCATCTTGAGCAGCTGAGAGTAATTGTTCACGGGTGGCATCTGCTTGCTTGCCCACCTTCTCAGCAGCTGCATTACCAGATGACGCAAGGTATGCTCTTTTGAATGTCAGTAACACTCCAAAATTATGTTTAACTTATTGACTTACTTCAGGTTCTCAACATTCCAGGTATCAAAAGTCCAAGCGGACCAGCCAGTAGCAGCCTTGTGTCTGTTCAAACGTACAGCAGCAAGCAGCTCATCCTTCTTACCATTTTGCGGAACTGGGACACCACGAGCATCAAGATAAGCCTTCAAACGAGACTCGCTCCATGTGCCAATGACAGAGTTGAAAGCGTCTTCGGCCTTCAGTTGAGCATCATCGGTGGCTTCCGCATATTGATTGCCAGCACTGGACGTGGCGGCACCAAATGCGGACTTAGCAGAATCCGAGACGTTGTCACCGGTGAGTTGAGCTCGGTGTTTTCGAGCAATGGCCAGAAGCTCATTTCTCTTACTGCCTTGGGGCACCTTGATCCCTTTCTTGTCGGCCCATTCCTTGATTTCTGTTCGATGGAAAATCAATATGTGAGCAAGAAGGCGGTCATTGAAAAAGGTGACTTACGTGAATCAGACCACGAATCAAGAAGCTTATCACCGAGAGTTTGTGCCGCAGCTGCCGCGGATTTGGACGCAGAAGCAGAAGTGTCGGCCATTTTGAGACTAGCAATTCGGGCATTGCGACGAACACTAGCAATCAACTTGTCACGAGTGGTTGGCTGAGGGGCCGGGATACCGTGAGTGTCAAGGAATTCTTTGAGATCTAAAGACTGTTAACTATAATTTTCTCAAGCAACAGGCAATATTTACCTGACTCAGACCAGGTCTCATAGAGCCAGTTGCCGGGATAGCTCGCGGTTTCGCCAGCCTGTTGAGCAATTGTCTCGTAGTTAGAGCGTAATTTTTGAAGAAGAGTGTCACACTTGCGCGGTTGGGGGACGGGAATGTTGTGCTTGTCGGCAAAAGCCTTGAGCTGCGATTCTTTTGCTAAAGTTAGCAAATGCCATTTGGGGAGATATGTGTAATAATTTACCTGTCCAACTATGAAGTCATCAGTAAGGAGTCCCGGAGATTTACATGAATGAACTAACCTGTCAAAAATCCAATCCTTGACACCTGTCCAAGCATCTTCGGCTTTGTCCTCGGCTTCGTACCAAGCGCTCTTAACTTGCGAAACCAAACCATCTTTATTAGTGGCCGTAGCATCCTTGGTCTCGATACCCTTTTGTTGCAGGTACGAGCTCAGTTGAGTAGCATCCCAGTCGTTGTACGGTTGCGCAACCTTAGATTGCCAATTGTCCTTGACCAGATTCTCGAGATCCTTTCGGTCCGCAGAAGTTGGATATGGGACGTTGTGGTCTGACAGCCATCTCTCAAGCTCAGTCTCATGCCATTTGTTGTAGACTGGGACCAATATAGTTAGTCTTTTGTTTTATTCTCCAACGTGGTCTTACCAAACGTGGAGGCGGGGTAAGAATTTGTTTCTGTGACGTTATGAAATGTCATGAGATCTTTGGAAAATAGATCCAACTTCAGATCAAATATCGAGAAACTCGAGAGCCTAGCAACTTTACACGGCAATCAAATGAGTATGTACCGAAGAACAAAAGATCTAACTTACCAGCTTTGCTAAACCAGGTGCTTGCTACTGTGACCTCGGCGGCCAAGCCCAGAACTAATAGCTGGGTAAAGAGCTTCATTTTGGCTGAAGGCTCCTGTTATTTGTAGTATGATTGTTTGCAGAAAATCGGTCCGTCAAGTAGAAGATTTGACAGATGGGGTGATATGAAAAGAGAAGAAGATGATCAGTCGTTTGTTGTGGCTAGAGAAGTCAACCTCCCTTGGCTCGCTAATTTTGCAACAAAAGCTTAATGACGTGTGAATCCAGGCGTTTGCTCCTTGCCCCTCACTTTGTGGAGGCCTTTCACAAGGAAAACTTTTTTTCAATACTAGGATTGGCCTAAATCATATGGAAGGGCTGGATGCCAATCGAGGCTTTCCCATAACAAGTCTTACCGTCAAACAGGAAAATGATCATCGGCGATTTGCCAAGAGGTGCGGATCGATTGTGTCAATGACAACTTGTGGTTTTGTTTACTTTCTAAAATACGTCATTCCCGATGAAGACACCAGCTTCAGCCACACTGCGCACGGACCAGGTTAGTGCGGGATGCGGGGAAGGCCTGCGAAACTGTGGAGACTAGAGCTTATTAAGAGTCAAGAGGAATTGATATTAACCAGAATGAAAATAAGAGAACAAGCCAAATAAAGATGAGTTTCTCTCATCCATACCATTAGCATATCTTCGTTGGTTGCACCTAGAATCTTTGCAATGTAAAGTTGTAGACCCCGTCTGCAAAAGAATTGTTGATGTGCAAGGACATGCAAAGGGAGAAAGATGGCCTTGAAAGATTTGCAACTGTGTGGGAGTAGCACTGACAAAACACACCGAAATCTCACTTCTAATACCAGTTGCGAAAAAGTACATTTCGTCGTAATTTACATGAAACATGCTGTACATCTTAAGCTTCACGGTCTGCTCCACCATGACCTGTATTCATGATTAGCAAGCTATATGAATATCCGACAACTACAACAACTCACCTTTTCGGAACTTCTTATCAACCTTATCATCTGGTACCCGCGGGGCTCTATCATGGCCCTGCTCAAACTCCCTGTTATGCTTCTCAACCTCAGCCTTCTTTTCCGCGCTGTCCATACTCGGTTTATCGTGATCATAGATCTTTGGCTTCGCGCCTTTCCTGCTCTTCTCTTCTAGGCTGCTGCTCTTACCTCCGCTCTGGCCTACGGAGCCCCCTGTTGGACTGGACCCGGTCTCCTTTGCTTCTTTTGATCGCGATCCTCCCGATTGTGCCGAAGATGCTTCTGGCGAGTTTCCAGATCCGCCTTTCGTAGGTCTAGCATCAGTACCATGCCTTTCACGAGGCGGATCGGGACCTGGATGTTCTGCATTATGCTTTGTTTGATTCGAGCTTCCCTGGTGCTGAGGGGTCTCACCCATTGGATCTCCTTCGCCGTCACCATAACCTTGTGCGAATCGTCGGTGAAAGAGGGCGGACGGTAGCAGGTCTACGAAAACGGAGAGGAGCAGCTCGTCGAGTCGCCGTCGAGAAGGACGAAATTGATCGGAAGAAAGACATCGTGAGGCTCAATTGCTGATTGACAAGTGTCGCTATTACTCGCAAGACAGAGGAAAGACTGAATGGAAGCAAAACTTACCTGAGGCACGAGCTTCTAGCGCCGCCAGTCGTGCTTTCAATTACATCATGATCAACGACAAATCGCGTCGTTGACTTAGAGCGTGGAAGTGCTCGCCTCAATTTACGCGAGGCTAGAGCAGGGAGCGATCGTGCACGTGCCCACGGAACAACTTCAACCCCAACTTCCTCTACCGCTTGGAAATTCCGAACGTGATAAAACTAATATCAACACTACCGGTACTCATGAACGGTTACTATTAGAGAATGAAGAGTCGCATAAACAAGCGAGCAGAAGGACTCCAGTCAAATGCGAATCAATGACAGATGATATCAGATTATGAACGTAAGGTGGTTAAAACTTGAAAAGCTAGCTCCACTAACTTACTCAAAGATCACAACAGGTTCAGCGGCCGTGCTGCAGAAAAAATATCTAAACACGAAACAAGTTCCATGCGTCACATGTTTTTCATTCAAAAGGCAATTCGCAGTTTTCGATGCTGTATGCCTTGGTCAAAATCAGGCTCAAGTGGCCAGACCCAGAGTTACATAATTTAAACGTTATAGGTTTTAAGGATACCTACGTATTTATTTTATATTAGATCCATGCCTATGTTATCAAGCATATATTCGAAATCAGAGTCAAGTGATTCAAGTTAGCGCTGTGGTCTCTACCTTAGTTGGTAATTGCATCTGCCTGGCTGATTATAGTCCCACGCCATTCGTTCATGAATTTGGTATGGTTGTAATAATTCCAACACCAAGTGTCGTTGGCGATGAAGTGTGTTCAATATATCGAACCCGTTCAACGCGAATCAAAACGATTCCAGTGAACATATGCGGGGTGATAGCTAATTACTCTCCTTCTTACGAAACCCTTACTGCATCGAAACAAAGCGAATTACCCATTTGTAGAGATTTAATACACTCTCATGAATTTTATTTCATACGCGTGGGGTGATTACATGTATCAGAATAGAGCATAATTTATCCCATTTTGTGTGCCTCAACATCATGCAGGAGCTTTCGGCATTGGGCTCTACAAATCTTCAAGCAGCTGGATTCCTTCCATCTATGACTTAAATGCCTATTTCTAGAGTGAATGCCCCGAAGTAAATTGCAAAGCCTTTTCCAATATAGCCAGGGCAACGGGGCTGGATGACTTGACTGATCAGTGCAGATTCAACAGAGTGACAGACGCTCCGGGCACGATTTTCTCCCTATTCTTCGCTAACCTCTCGCTGTTTAATTCCGAAACACGTCAAAACCATTCTCACAAGATGACGTCCAAAATGTGTATTTACCTTCTAGTTCTGATTCGATTTTTTCCGTCGTAGGAGCAAATGTGAGTTACACTCAAGACATGACGATTCCCCGAAAAACTTGGCGCCAACATGCTATACAACAACTACAGCATTGCTTTTCCAAAATAGTCTACCCCGTCGCCCCTCGTAGCTCGATCAGTAATTTGAATTGGGAATACGTCCGCTATTGGGGAAATTGGAACGGGGGGGAAGCGTGATAAATGGGGATACTACGATCATGAAGGCGTCCATAATCCTATCTTCACTATGAATCCGAACTTTAATAGCTCAGACATGCGGTGCAACACCAACGCCACCTTGAGCGCGCCCCATATACTTAATGTCGAAGCCGGCACAGAGTTGGGATTTATCGTCGACACGATAGTTCCTGGTCATGGATGGTATCTATCACCCGGGTCCGTTATTAGCGTACGTGGTTAGGGTTCCAGATCATGTTAAATCTGTGAAGAGATGGGATCCTTCTGATAGAGTGGTTCATACACTCTTCATTCTTTGAGCTTCGAACAGTAACAAAAATGATTAGTGGTTCAAAATCTCTGAGGACTTTCCATCTTGGGGTTTTTCGTAACTATACTGATCCTGGACCTGATGGTGGGGAGTTGATTATGACACAAGGTGGCGTCGAATGGCCAAATCAAGGTATGTACACCCCTCCTGCTATTTCAAGCCCCCTTTCTTTCCCTATACCCCCTAGTTTCTCTTACTTAACCTTCTTTATCTTATGCTCAGAATTGAGTCAGAGGTGAATCTAATAAATTCAAAATCCTTAAATCCTTACCCAACGGCGAGTACCTCTTCCGCGTCTAATTCATGGCTCTCCATGAAGCCAATCCAACCACAACCAGCAAACTTGGTATCCAATTCTACATCTCGTGCGCTCAAATCCGCGCATCCGGTAGTGTCCAGCCAGTGCGCGGAGGAGCAATTAAAAGCATGGGGAAGGAGTATTTGACACAGTTCCCCGGAGCGTATAGCCTCGATGACCCAGTCATAAGTGTTTTTATCTGGAATCAAACTCAGGTAAGTTATTTCTTGGTTGTAAAACTGGAAATGAGGAAGAGAAGCGCGTGAGGGTAGTGCAATGGGCATTGAGTGCTAATGAGTTTTTGGGAGAGTTATAAGACTGAACCGTATATGACAAGGACACCTGGACCGCCAATTTGGAGAGGCTAAGAGTTTGTGGCTATTTGGAGCATTATGGTTGGCAAGAGATGCAAGACTTCTGGCATAATATGACCGTCGAAGCAAATACTATTACAGTATCAATGAAAGATATTTTTCTTCCATCTAATAATATTTTCCTTTCCTACTTCAGTTTGTTGCTTGTGGAACCGCTCTCAAGATCACGGTGCTACATAAACCGTGAGGTTTATTATTTCCTGAGAGAATAGTGAATATAAGGTTTACTTACTTCGCTTGTGGGATACTAGTAGCGAAATTATGACTTGTGGGCTTTTGTGTTCCGTCTCTCTCGTGGTTGTGCGAACTTGAGGTGATATATTGTCTCTTACAGAAAGAACTCCCTAATGTTCTTCAACAATACATCTGGCACTTCCTCGGGGATATAATGCCCACTTTCTACAACATCTCCACTCACCTCCCCTTCACAAACATCCCTCCACAAACCCAAAAAGTCCATTTTGGCAACTACCCCCTTCCCACCAGCCAAAACCCTAGCCGGACACTTCACCTTCCTTCCCACCTCCCTATCCTTCCTCGCTTCCTCAAGATCCACCGTAGCGGCAGCTCTATAATCCTCACACATCCCATGCACACACTCTCTATCCTCAAACAACCCCATATACTTCTCCATAGCCTGCTCATCAAAGAAACCTCCCCCTCCGGAATACCCACCACCAAAAAACCTCAGCGCAAACTGCTCTTTATTGCGCAACATTACCTCCTCCGGAAAAGGTTCAGCCTGTAACATAAAGAACCAATGAAAATACTTATTCGCAAACTCCATGTCCGTTTTCTCAAACATTGCTAACGTAGGCGCTATATCGAGTAACATGACTTTCTCTACTCGATCGGGAAAATCAACGCACAATTTGTGCGCTACTCGAGCGCCACGATCGTGTCCGCATAGAAAGAATTTTGGGAAGCCGAGAGTTGTCATTACGGCTATGCAGTCGGCTGCCATGGTGGATTTAGCGTATGGTTTGTGGTTTTCTTTTGCTGAGGAGGGAGGTTTAGAGGATGTGCCGTAGCCGCGGAGGTCGAGGGCAATGATGGTGTAGGAGGATGTTAGGGAGGGTGCAATGCGGTGCCAGATGTGGTGAGTTTGTGGAAAGCCATGAAGGAGGAGGAGGGGTGGTCCGCTTCCAGATTGGATTCCATGAATCGTGATGGTGGGGGAGACGGGGATGTCGAATTCTTTGAAGCTATCAAACATGTTGGGTTGGATGAATTCGAGTTTAAATTTTATCTTTTCGTGGGTTTTATGAATTTCATAAATGTGTATTTATAAGCTCGATTGGGTGTGACATGAAGGGCGTCGGGAGGAAGGTGGGATAGGAGGGGTAAGAGGGGGGTAACCTGGAGCGGGCATTGAAAGCGGCCGAAGCCTCGGAAAGTGGACCCCTATCTCTTCGGCAAGCGGACAATGACACGAAACCATAGAAAACACTTAAAAAAATTTTAATCACAAAATTAAGGACGTTCGAAGTAGTTACAATTGACGAGAAGATATACTCGAATATGAGCCTTGTTTTAATACTATCACACAATTAAATACCCGCGCCTATTGCTCTGCATTTAGGAACAGAGTGAGAAAAGGAATCAAATTCAAGCATGAGGTCAAATTTCTGAGCTAGGATATTTCTGAAATATTAAATTCCAAATAAAACACTACTGCTACAGTACATTGTGTTGCCTATTTTCCACTCTTAATTCAACTCCGAATGGCACCCATACTGAAAGAAAAAGGTGTTATACAAAAGATTGTCCTGAAGATACAAGCGAAGTACATCGTCCATCACACCTCGATGTCAGGTTTTTTGGCGACATAATACCAGGATCTGATGCCTGCGTGGCACAGCTATGCATCACCATATTCATCTACGATGGAGATTGGCAGATGAGGCCTTGCTCAAGCTAAATATCCTGTTAGCAATTGCCCACAAAATGAATGACGAGAAAAGGATTACAATTGGCAAGACACAGCACATATCAATTTTGCCAATGGCAGCACAGACATCAACAAAGTCCGCGACACTTGTAGGCTGGGTTGGAGCTGTAAAATAAACGGATCAGTTTAAAGGTCACTAAGGTCTTGTTTGAGAGGGAATTACGGGTAGAGCAATCAAGATCGGCGACTCCAAGAACATCGACATCGCAGCAGAGTGGTGTGTCGAGGGTGGAGGAGCAGAGTCCTAATTGACGGCTGCTCATTTTCATGGCAGGGATAGCAAACGTGCTGGCGATGAGGCCGGAAAGTGCGAAGAATGAGGTTCTCATGTTTGCGGTTTTGGTTGGTTGAAAGATGAAGATTGTTGTCGATTTGATTGGATGATGATATGAAGTGAGTTGTGATGAGTGATGAGGAAGTGTTTGAAGGGAATTTTAGTTGCTCTTATAGATATTTTACACACCTGAGCGACGTGTCTTTCGTCCTACTTGGAAAACGATCGTCATATATAGAAAAAACACTGACGATGCCGATCCAGATACATGTTGGTCTTGAAAACTCTCGTCCTGCCAGGGAAATGCAGTTTATTCCAGTCCATCTCCCTCTTGCGTCGTCATCTTTGCGGGGATAAGTATACCAAGGACTTCGCGGTATCAAGAGATGGGATAGTGCGTTGCAAGTTTGCGGAATTCCATATCGATCGCGAACCCCTGGAGGAATATGTACTGGACCTGTCAAAGGTTCAAATGACATGCGGTGGAAGAACGCTCCATCCGATGATTCCTGCTTCGAGGCCAATCGAAATTGTGGATGGCGGCTCCATCGCCACTTCATGCGGGATTCAGCACCGAGTTCATTTGTTGGGATACCCATGGTATCAGCTATACCAGGACCTCGACATGCATGAACAGAGGCGATCAGCATCATTGCCTCGTCGCTTATACCCAAACACAGGTACCGGTGCCGGGGAGTAAAGCCGTACATGCTCGAGGGTTCAAGAGTCTTCAAGGTTCTGAAAACGGAGGTGCCGTGGCCACTAGCCAGGGGGGAGTAACTGTGACGACGAAAAGAACTTCAATGCTGGAACCGAAGTATGGAAGTTTAAATTGCAAGTCAAAAATTGGCAAATTCGGTTCGTGTAAAACATGTAAGCTTGTAGTAGTCTAGTAGAAGAATAAATTACCAATTGCAATGCATGCGAAGTCAGAGATAAAACGTTGTTTGATCCCTATTATTGATAGGAAACAAAAATAGGGGAGATGCTTAGCACCAAGCCTGAAGCCCTAGACACCGTAACCACCGTTTTCTCGAATGATTGGATATCATTAAGTGGCGACTGTAACGCCCAATTGGCGTATGCGACGAGACAGCAATGCCGATCTTTGGAAATAAAAACGGCAGCAAAATAATGCGGGGATAAATACCCGCCTCGTTTAGACAATTCAGGGGTTAAGGATCGCAGATCCGGTTTTTGATGCAGGGGTACCGGCTTGAATGAGGTCAATTTTAGCTGGACAAGCGAGACGAGGGTATAATAGGAGCATTAAGGGTCCGTCATCGCCTGTTCTGGTACTGTATTCTTGTTGGCTTTCCAAACAAAATAGCTTGAGGGATTTTTCATAGCGGAAATTCTGAATGCATGAGGAACTCGTCATTAGTCTGTCAAGTCAAGCAACCAAAATTTCCCAGACTTTCGGCTCAACGACTTGTGAGGATTTCCGCAATGGCCATGCGAATTGAATTGCCTGTTCGTTCTGCTGCTCACTTTATTTTTAATTCTTTGATTGCTTTGCTGCAGACGTTCGAGTGGGTTTAAGAGGCAGTGGGGCACATGATGAGTTGAGAATTTCTTTTCATTCTCGATGATAATAGGAGCAATTGTTATGACCTGCAGACTTTCATTCCATTATTGAAGTGTATTGACTTCTAATATCTGACCAAGGAAGCCAGTTCACTGAAAATTAACTTCATTAAGTGCCACGAAATGCCAACCACGCTAAAGGTTCCCGACTTGATGTCAACCAAAGTAACAATTGCATCAGCAGTGTCGAATCATCAAAATTATCGACTATCTATATTTCGAGATTCGTAGATTTTTGTTTGTGTGCTATTCGGCTTGGCAGACTTTGGGTGTTGTGGAATTCTGATCCATCAATAATACGATCTTTATTATTTGACGTAGCTGATTTCTCGTGCTCCAGGGTCTCGGCCTCGTCCACTATTTTTTCTGAGAGAGTCAGTCAAATTCATATTTTGTGACGTTGCCTCATCCTGGCAGCTAAAGTCTAAAGATGATAAATAATGGTCAAGTGTAATGGATTTTTAGGTCGGCCTGTATACAACAAACGAAAATGAGGAGAGGGTAACTCTTACTATGTGAGGTTCCCGGAGCACTTGCAGATCTAGGGGCCCGTTGCTCTTGAAGGGCAATCCGAGATTCGTCAGTTCCATTACCGTTTACCATTCCTGAGAAATGCTTATTTCCGGGTTGTTCAACCAGTGTCGTCAACATTTTCTCTATTCTTTCAACGCGTTTCCTCATCTCCTCTCTATCTTTTTCGAGTTGGGTTTGCCCCAGGGGCTCTTGGTGTTCCTTTATTAAAGTAACGAGCTTCTCCCAGGTTATCTCAGCTCTCGAGAGACGATTGAGAACATCCAGAATTAATAGAGCAGTCCTCAACTCTTTTTTAAGCGTTTTTCTTTCCATCCAAAGCTGCTTGCTTTGTGTCAATTCATCTTTACAAGGCTTCCAGTACCGCATATTAGGAGGCTCTCAAGAGTTTTTTTTTCTCTTTTCAAGGATCTTTTGGGCTTCTGGTAGAATTGACTTGATTATTGTTATTCGGTTTTCTGTCTGAGATATTAATTAGCAAGCAGGCTCGCTCAGTAAGGTTGAATCTAAACCAGAAAGCTATGAAATACACCATATTTAACCAATTGCATCCCCCACGATCCCCCGCTCTGTGTGATGAAGCGCAGTCAAGCAGAAAGTGTGGAGCCATAAACTCATGCGGGGTATGTCACTATGAACAGAACGATGACTTACTGAAGGGTGCGTGCTTAAGAATTCTGGATATGGGTCAGTGCCTTTCTTTAATTCCCTATCCAAACGTTCTTGAGGGTCGAATCCAGCTTCTGTCATAATTACCAACCCCGTGTGATCTGCTTCGCTTTCATGTATTCGCTGCATTTTTGGGTCCTCGCCTAGGTTGCCTTTGAAACCAAACCATCTTGCTGTCTTATATGCGAAAAGCCTGGAACTTCGTTTTTCTGAACTATGACGTGCGATGATGTGAGTGATCTCGTGTGCTAGAATTGCAGCGACCTGCCCTAGTGTTTCACAAGTAGATAGACAGCGGGTGCTAATGAAAATTTTACCAGCCTGCAGACCTGCTACTGCGTGAGCATTCGGGTCCTCTTACCCTAGTGTTAGCGAAGAGCTCTAAATAAATTGCAGCGGGGCTGATTTACCGAAGTCATCGTAGGCGTACAAATTAAACTGGAGGTGCTTTACAAGCTCTACTTGAAGAAATTTCTCAAGTACTTCTTGAACACCTTTTGTGATAGGATCATCTGCAGGTGGTTGATACTTTTTCTCTCCTTGGTTCAAGATCCACTGCTGAATGGCAAGTCCAATTTCTTCGTCATCCTCCCCACCATACCAGAGTAGTCGTTTCCGATTGGTGATTGGCACGCGGTCAAAATGTGCTCGAAGATATAAATAGATCCCTCTAGCAGCAAGTAGGATTATCGTTGCTCCACCAAACATCATATAGCCAAATATTTAGCCGAAGGAGGTTGGCGGCTTTTCCAATCTGGAGTGGCTATTCGACGTGCTGGACCAGCGTCGATGAGGCGACTAAATTGTAATAGGGTAAGATCTGTATCGATTTGTTCGTGTGAGGTTACCAACATTTACGCGTGCAGGCCGGAAAGCGTTCTGGGCCCGCTGGTGTAATGCTTGCCTAAACAGAGTGGGCTCGGAGAGACTCCAGAGGGAAGCCATTGCTTGAGAAAATATGGTAGTAGCGAGTCTCACGAGAAATCGAAGGAGCGCGCCCTGGCTATTACGAGTGTCTTCGTTCAACGCTAGTGCTCTCAAATATTACGTGACTGTCACGCTAGCCTCTTCCAGTCTAGCCATATGCTAGGCCTGCGGCTTATAAGCCCTACCTTGTCCTGTAATTAGCTCTCCATTCCTCTACAATGAATACAATTACAGCTTGCACATCCAGCTTCTTGTTCACTTCGTGACACAAAACTTAATTTTAAGATGGAAGATCACAGACTCGCAGTTAATTTTTTGAGAGCGAGACAATGACACAACGCTAAAGGTTCATAACCCTTTGCATGTGTGGTTGAAACTAGCAGCCATTTGTGATGAAGGCAAAATCGATTCTTCCAGGCCTGAGGGAATTGAGTCGTCTCTCCGTTAGAACTGACGCAATAAGGAAGAGCAAGATACGAAGCCATCACTGGGGCAAGGCTCTGCAGCGGGGTGCTTAACATAAAGTCTTCGACACGTTCACTAGGTCAACCAGCAAACAAAGACTCAGGCATTGGCGAAAAGCGTCCAACTCGGGCGACGGACCGGTTTACGAGTTGGCAACATGGTTACATGGAAGCAATGCTAGTTCTACCTTGCTTGAATGGTTCTTGGAAAATGAAGCAAATCAACGTAGTCTTGGCACAAGAAAACGAGAGCCAAATCTCGAGGTGTCCTTGCGTAAATGCAGAGTAACAGCAGCCAAAGAGAAAAATCAAAGAAAACAGCACGTTGATGCACGGAGATCTAGAAACCAATGTAATATTTGGTATTTTCCCCACTAAGAACTTTCTTGGACTAGCGTTTTCGCTTCGCTCTGTGCCCTCCCCCCTTTTCACCTCTCAAAGTCTATAGAGTACCTTCAAAGAAGCCTTAATAGGACTTTATTTAAACAGGCTAAGTTAGCTAACGATGGCTTTCTAATTATTCACGACTCTATACACAGGCCAGGAGCGGTCTCATGGAACTCCTATAAATATAAGTTAAACACGTGACTCGCTTTTGGATCTATGCTTGGTCAAAAGTCGCAGGTGGACATTTGGGGATGTCCTTGAGCGAACATCTGCCGGATATACTAGCTCTTGTACGCGTCATGTTGATTTCCCGAGTCTGGTGAATGTGGATAGGCAAATTTTCTTGTGGCAATTTCAATATATTCCCGATGTAAGCCAGCTTCCGTCCACTACACCAACATAATTGTATATGCGGAGGTCAGGGTATGCAATATATATTTACTTCAGCCCTGCGTCGTCTTATTTCTACTACCGCAAAACCACTAACACTCACCATCAAGCTCATACGATATTTGGTACAGTATATTGCACTATTTTTGAAAAGATACTAGATCCTTTTATTAGAAAACGTTCATACTCAGCCCTTCGCTGACAACTATTTGTAATATCCTTGGTAGTTCTTATCAAAATAATTATACACGAGGCCTAAAATACTATCCTTTCGACCGTTTCCGGGTCGTGCTACGATATAACTCACAACACTTCAAAAAATAAATACGAATTTGTCATGGTGAACTAATACATAAAAATAAAATTTAAGGCCTCTCACTTTGGGTTTTAAGAGTTTTTTGCTCATTAATTTCAAGTAGGTACTTATTTGGCTGTTTTAAAGTGTTCAAGGGCCCTTCGCAAAGCGAGCCGCAGAAAGTGGACAGGGGCAGGGGTTTGAAAAATAGCTGACACTTCCTCTTTGAGTTAGCTGTAGCATAATAGGTTAATCAAAGTGGCTTTCCGACTTTATCCAGAGAGCTGTAGTAAATTATGATTCAAGAATATTTTGACAAGTCTTGGGTTTCACAAGATAATTGCCGAAGCTGAAGCCGAACTACGGGCTCCAGCAGCTGAGAAGATGTCCACTACCTGCACCACTATATCTGACCCAGAATTTTCATGTGAAGGATACTAAGCTATGTTAAGACATTCTAAGCGATTAAATGATAACTAAGTAATATGCGGAAGTTCCATACTCCCGGGCCCGATTTTAGCCGTTGATATTAAAATACGGATCCAGTCTTCACTACTATATATTCTGGGTAGGAGCCACGCCAGCTTATATTAAAATTATATAATATGCATGCTTTACTCAATACCGATTTCCTGGATCAGCATCCCCCTTCGAAATATTTAGCATAAATCGCCTCGGGAACTTTCGGTATCAAGGCTCTCTCGTGATTGGGTAGAAAACTCTCCTTGGTATATTAATCTACCAGTCTTATCTTACCAAACTCAGATTATTTCAGTACACTTTCCTCACGAACACGAAGAATGCTACTTTACCCCTTTTGAATAACGAGCCGCCTTGCAATGCTCGAACCATGTGATTGTTCTGTGAGGGCATCCAGAAGGATTCAGCATATGCGTGTCGTAAGTATGTTGGAGCTAGAAATTACTATAATGCAGGCAGCAATCTCCCCTTCCAATCTATAGAGCAGTTTTCTTAGGTTCAAAACAGCCATTGCGGCTTTGTGGCGTCGAATAACCCTTGAAAATACTGAAAACTCTGAAAGTTCTCAGATGTTGACCGCAAAGCACACAATATTGTCATGAGCATACTCACCGAGACGTGCATCTCGGGTCGATGGAGTCAAATTTTGTGGCGTAAAGGAATATGGAAATGAAAACATGAGACAAAAGTAAAATACCCCTTATTATGAGAGACTTACATCAGTCAAGCTGCTCATGCATAAAAGAGATCGGAAATCCATGATTCTTAAACTGTAACCCATCATTTCAAGAGATTAAACTTGAATCCTAAATTTCACTCTCCTATCAACACTATTACAACTATTCAAGACAAGAAAACATATCGACAATGCAGTTTCTCTCCATCATCTTGTCTCTCCTCCCTCTCACAACCTCCCTTTCTCTACCGGACACATCTTCCAGCACGCTTTCACTACGTAATGAGGATGCATCAACAGATCACATCTGCAAGATCACCGGCAATTCTCCTGTGCAATGCCACGAATGCGATCAGAACAGCTGCCAGGTCATCAAGACAATTTACCCTGGTGAATCATACGGTTTCGATTGCTTGTGCCCAAATGGCGAATGCGAGAAAGGAATCTGGTATGCAATCCGATTCCTGACTGGAAACAGTAAGATATACAGATGCTGATATATTTTTTGAAAAGTGCCTGGGATCATTTGAACTCCAACGGCTTCCAATGCTGGGTTTGGGCCAATAATACGGACTATAACTGTCCTACCACTGGTGCCAGTACGTTGACCTTTCCTAGAAGGTATTTTGTGGAGAGCGATGGCTGATAAAGCGTCCTAGATGCGCTGAGGCAATGTGACTTTTGCGGGAAATAAAATTGTTTCAATTGGAAGGGTAAAACTCTACCTTTTTAATTTTCTGTGGAGGATTTCATGACGATTTTCCCTCGATCTTTACATTCTGAAATTTGGTTTGATTAGGGGGTGCAATCTGAATATAGTTCAAGAAACTTGATTATTGCTCGACAAAATTGATATTTGGTAATCTTACCTTTCTGGTCCTAGACAAGACGCACTGTGAAAATAGGAAGCGTGATTGACACTTCGTGCTTTTACTTCTCCCAAAATTTCTCACCAATAAATATTGAGAAACATGGAAGGTGATGGGCTTGGCACCAAGCCAGGCTCTAGGTGTTGATCCCTTTGACCGTTTATGGGAGGTCCGCGCCACGAAGTCGTTCTCAACACTTAAAAGGATAAACATTATATTACAAAAAAATACTATTCCAGGAAAGGAAATAGTAGCTAGTCTATCTTGTAATGCATTCTAGCTACACGCATGGTATTTTAAGTTGGGGCTGATTTTACTATTTTGAAGTGTTTAGGGGGTCTTGGGAAGCGGCTCCTACAAGCTGTGAAAGTAAAATACAGCGGACGTGGAAAAAAAAAAAAANACGATAAGCATACTGAAAACCAATACATTGAGATTAAAATCATAGTAGATTTAGAAAGCAAAGAACTCAAGACGTTTTAGTTAGGATTGACTGAAAAGAGGAAAGAGTGACACGCGTTGCTTGGGAAGGAGGGTCAGGAGAAGTTCACACTATAATTATGGAGAATTGAACAAGTCATATAAATGCCAGCTATTAATTAACATAAATTTCATCAACTTATTTTTCCATTTTTATGTGACATTCTGGAGGGACTAGATGTAAAATTACTAGTAATTCGTTGAGAAACTTTCCCTTGGTCTGCTGGATACTCCTTTTCCAAAAACCTTGCATTTCAATTTATGTCAACAGCCCTCAACAAATACAACCTTTATTGGACAATGCTAGTTGGTGGCGGAGAGCCGTCACTCGTTGTTGAAGATGATGAACTAGTCGAAGGAGTTACCGTGACAGTTGTGGTGGCTGTGGGGTTGATAGGCAAACTGCATGGCCACGGATCAGGTGGGAATGCATCCCGATCCGCAATCTAGATGGTATAAGTAATTTGATTCTTGGAATACTGGGGCAAGGTAATTCTTACCGCCGCGGCTTGGCAACACAAAGGTACGATGAAGGCAGTTGCACAACTCCATTCGGTGTCACCCGTTGGATCCGAGAAATCCATAGTCGTTGCTTGTGAACCTAGGACCCTGGGTTAGAATAATCTTACATTCAAGCCTGAATATTGACGACAACGAGTTAGAAGATGGTAAAACAAACAGTTTGAACCAGTTCCAGCAAAAAAGTCAAAAGTTCCACAACAACCACCATCCGCTAACGGTGGACAAAAGAATTGTGCCCCAGCAAGAGGCGAGAGCAAGGCAATCAATGACAACGTGACTTTCATCTTGTAAAGACTAGGATCCAACCTTGATTGAAGAATTTTGCCAACAATGATCTATTAAATTGCGGGTTTCATATATTATAGCTTTTCAAGCTGAGCAAGTTACTTTTTAATGAGTGCATTTTTTCTTTTGGACTTCCTATCTTGGACCAGTTGTAGGCTCAAATATTTTCCTGCATTTATTTGTATTTGGATAAATTCAAATTGGGGTTACACAGGGCCGGAGGAGGGCTGTGAAGCCGCGTCGGGAAGGTAGTTGGAAAAGGTAACGGTGATTTCTAATTCTGATTGGACCCTAATACCGCCGGAATGGAAATTCGGGAAATTTGGAATGTTCGATGCATCCTTCTGTGCACGAAAACGTGGAGGGGTTCTTTTCCCGACCTCGCTGAAGTTGCATTTGCCCTTAGCTTGTGGAAGCTACATTTTTAAAAAGAAGAGAAGAAAAGAAGCATGATTCGGGCTGTGGATATACTGAAGTTCGATCCACGTGATTGGCCCCCCTCTTCCCCTCTTCCCCTTGACACCCTTCCCCCTCAACCCAATAGGAACCTCCTTCCTCGCCTCTCCATCCTCGTACAAAACACCAATATCAGCACGACGCCCCACAGCTTTCTTCCAGTACTTCTTCTCCAACCCACCATTAACATCGCCCTCACTAACTACATTCCCGCTCTCAGTTCGCATCCACGAAATCGAAGGATTGGCTTCCATGACGGAGCGCAAATCAATATAGATAGATACATCGGCATCACTGGCGGCTTTGACTTCTACGCCTTCCTCGTCAACTTTGATGCTTGCGAATTGAAGGTGGGCTTGCCCGCCAGCGCGCTTGATGCCGCCTGAGGCGAGGATGAGCGGGTAGTTGGCGTAGGAAGTCTCGTAGACGATTAAGTCGGGGAGGTCCTCGGTGGTGGTGGTGAGGGGGGTGAGTTTGAGGGTTGCTACGGCGGGAGTGGTTTGGGAGGGTGCACTGGTTGGGGTGATGCGGATGAGGTAGTCGGATTCGTCGGTTTCAGGGGAGGCCTTGGAGGTGGGCTTGAGTGTGAGGGCGAATTTGGATTTGGAGGATGGTGAGGCGACTAGGGATTGGAGTTCGGCGAATGTGACGTTGAGGGACTCGAGGTTGGGTTTTTGGAGCTGGGGTTTTTTGTTAGTTGTTGGTTTTGGGAGTTTTTGGGGGCGAGAGTTAAGAACTTACCACTTCCTCGCAGTCGACCCAGCCATTAGCGTCAGCCACCAACTTCTCCTCTCCGTTGTCTTGCTCCTCGCCCTTTGTGATGGTACGCTTGAGGACCCAAGTCAATGCCTTGGAAACCATGCCCTCTCGATCATCAACAACGCTGTATCCCCGACCACGGCCCTTTTTAGCAACGCTTCCGCCATGCTTGCTTCGGCCATGACGAGAAGAGTTCCCAGAAACTGGGGAAGGTGCCATAATTCCACCATCGAGGGAGAGTCCCTGCATAGGTTGCATAACAGCGGCTGCCATTGTGAAGAAGTGTAATAGAACTGAAGCTGAAAAGTGGTAGTTTTTGAGAAGGAAGATAATTGAAGAACAGAGAAGTAATAATGAAGAGAGGAGGAAAGAGGGCGGAGAGAGTATATATAAGAAGACGGTGAGAGATCTCCCCATCCTTTGGACATGTCAACATCAACACCACCAGATCCAGCCCCCGGACATACTGCCAGCTCTGTCGCAGCGGCAAGGCGGTATTCTCACACTCTCTGCATTTACCCATCTCCTTACCTGCATGTATGCACCAAGTCATAGGCACCTGCTTGTCTGTTCGTGGTCCGTAGTGGGGTCGTTCCTGCACCTTGCGTCAAAAACAAACGGAGTTAGACGTTCTAAGATAGCGGTGTGGAACATGTGGGAACGGTCTGCAAGAACAACAAAGCAATACGATAGCAGCTTGGCCAGCGGCTCGACCCGCCTGGCGACGCATGCGAGATTCTCATCCGTCCGTAGGAGTTTCGCTACGGGGGATTGGTGGCGAATAGCATGAAACTGGCTGAAGAGGAAGAGCGGTGTAAAGGCGCTACGGCGTTTCAAGTCACGTGTGAAGCCCCCTTTGCGCTTCGGGCGGTCTTCTATGGATTGACATGAAACTCTCCTTATCGGGGTGGTGAGAGAGTCTAGAATTTCGAGCTTCATAAAGCTTTGATTTTATAAGTTTGAGAATCTTCGGTGTGAGTAATGATTGTGTAGTAAGTGGGATGTCACCCTCGAACCGAGCTCTAGTTCAGCTCAGCTCGAATTCCGGCTATCTGGGAATTGGATAAGTCAGAATCGACCACGTGAGGAAACGCCCAAAAGAGAACTCTCAGGTGACAAACTGCCACCTCCTGTGACACTTGTGATACCTTCATCAGGATGAAACCATTCAAGCATTTCGTGTCAAAAGCCTCGTTTCCCAAGCTACCCCACTTGCTCTCGAGTCTCGAGCGGGGTAATTTACGTTACAGTTACCTGCGTCCGATTTTCGCTCCAATCTCATCTGAATCCTCTGTTAGCCTCCTCAGCTTCCGCTTCCGCCTCATCGTCACCATCCAGCCGAATCTCATGCCCGTCACCATCTTTGACGAAGTTGCTGGCAAAGCAGCTCAAGCCAGCTACCCCTGCTAATACCCAAAATGTAGCTCCTACCACCCCCTTTTCCAGCCCAACGCCATAAACCCAACCTCCAAGTGCAGGTCCAACTGTACGTGCAGCTGCGGATGCACTCTGGCCGATCCCGTGTACTGTACCTAAAACGGTTGGATGGGGACAACAGTTATTAATCAGAATCTGAGCGGCAGGGGCGGCGAAAGTCCGGCCCATGACGAAAATGAAGATGATCGTAGTCAGTGCTGCCCAGAAGATGAGGCCGGTTTTCTGTGAAGGCGGCGGCGTGGTTGAGGGGATGAGGGAGAGGAACGGGACCAGAGTGTAGACAACCGGGAAGGAGTAAAGGAATATACGCCAGGAGACAACTGTCCCAAGGCGTGCATTGATGATCGGGTAGAAGAATAACTGCAAGATAATTCCAAGGGTCCCTAATGTAGCCATTGAGAAACCAATGGCCCGGGGAGAGAGACCGACGCCTCCCGTAAAGGTCAGTGGTAGGTGTGGATGGTAGGTGTCTGGAAAATCTGCAGGATCGTAGACCGGGGTCGACAGAAACGTGTAGAAGATGCTTTGGAAAGTCCCCATACCTCCAGCCAGCAGAGCATGCGAGATGAGCGTGCAGATGACGTTGTATGTGAATATACGGCGAAAAGGGAGCCTATTTGGATAGTTCGGCGCTACCCGCTTTGAAGGCTTCGAAGTGGTCGGTGATATCTCTACTACAGGACTGTGTGGATCTTGGGCATCGACTGGGAGATAATTACCAGGTTGCTGACGGCCTCTGCATCTTCTGAAAATAGCAGCTACATTTTGACTGAGTTTGATACCAAAATCATTCTTATGAACGAAAGCCACGTGGGTCTTATAGATGTTAGTCTGAATCTCCACATGATTGTGGGGTACTCACCTCCTCTAGTCCCAGCCAAACAGCCAAAGACGCAAAGGCGAGGAATAGCGCGCTTAGAATATTTGGTGGTGAGTATGGAAACGCTTCAAGCCATTTAATGCCACCAAATAAACCAGGGTAAGCTGCTACTGGGTCACTAGTCAAGCCTCCAAGTAGAGGCCCAATAATGACTCCAATATTTGCAGTCATTGGAAGGAGTAAGAACGCTCTAGATTGAAATCTGAATGCCATTAGCCTTGCTGTGCTGCATGGTTAGGAGGGAACACTTCACTTCTTCTCTCTAATTATCTCACTAATCATGGTTCTCATTACTCCAACATTTCCATTCAAGGCTCCACCAAGGCTTCGGAATATCAGTGCTTGGGTAAAGGTTGTGGAAAAGCCGAATCCGATGCAAGAAAGCATTGCGCCAGAAAGTCCAAATAAAATCACACTCTTTCGCCCATACTGGTCTGACATCCGGCCCCATAACATGGCCGTGCATAATTGCGCAGCAGCAAACGTCCCTTGAATCACACCAGCCTGGTAAGCAATTGTAGAGTCGGGCAGGCTTTTATCGAAGGATTTGAGCTGGTAGAATACATAGGACTATGGTTGTCAGATTGATTGGTACTGTGACAACAGGGACGTACTCACTCTTAAAGAGGACTGCACTAGAGGCTCTGAAAGTCTTGCTAGCGTCAAGAGTGCTAGCTGACTTTTATTGGGAAGGCTTCTCCACGTGATGGTTTTCTCATTAGTCCTTGGGGGAATTTCTAGTGATAACGGATCTCCATCCTCTTCATCGAATGATTCGCGTCTATTGGGATCATATGGCGGCTCGCTCTTGCGCCTGTCTGAATGCTTTCGGTACTGATTTTGCGCAATCTCAGCATTGGTGATTGTCAGATCGGATTCATTATGGCTATCAGGTGGTTGAAAAGTCGAATAGTGATTTCCATGTGGCTGCAATGGAGTATCAGGCATACTCGAGTAGCGAACTAATGCGGCTCGCTCAATGGAATAGCTTCAACCAAAAAGTATCTTTAGGTGGAGTCTTTGGGCCAAGGAAATTTACCGGTCGAAAAGCTGAGATACTGGTGGATATAAAATAGCCAAGCGCTCAGTTCGCCTTCCCCACTTATCGCCACTACTGGGGAGCGCGAACGGAGGGGGGCTGGAGGCGAGCCTAGAGGGCCTTACAGTCACCTGCCATTTGGCAAGGGTATATCGGGAATTCGGCACGGATACATGAAAATGAGTGAGCAATACTGGTCTCGGATCGCGTTTTAAATCGTGGCGTTTTTAACGTGCAAAAATATTTCTTAAATGAAGTCATCACAAAGGGGAGGTAGCAAGACAAAGTCTCAAAGGAAGCGTTGTTGTTGGTTGCATGCTTAGATGCATGATTTATAGTGAGCCCGGTGTCGTAAAAACAGCCGACAGGCTGGCCAGGTACAGGCAAAACTCATCCTGAAGTGCTAAAACCATTAGCAACTGCGCAACAACCCCAACAACTTTTGGTTGAGTTATCAAGAGGAGGTTCTTTTTCTTTTTCTTTACAAAAGTAAAAATCGCGATCTTGGGGTGGGTATGTAAGCTGTATTACCCACTCACCACGTACAAACCCGCACCTGAACGCCGTTCCTGGGTATCTTCCTATAATTCATCGTTATCATCCGTTTCCGCGTCATTATCCATCCCATTTTCCGTAGTGTCCTCCGTCCGAGTGCTTGCAAATTCCAATTCAGAGATTCGCTCTCTTCTCTTCAAATAAA